>JAZAVI010000316.1:38143-97775 GCA_036326025.1 Chrosomus eos | reverse complement strand
TAGGATACGTACCAAAAACCTTTAAGTTGGCTATGATTAAACCGCTTGTTAAAAAAACGCAACTTGATCCTACAGAATTAGTCAATTACAGGCCAATCTCGAATCTGCCTTTTCTGTCAAAGATACTAGAAAAAGCAGTATCCTCACAACTGTGTTCCTTTTTAGAAAGAAATAATATCTGCGAGGATTTTCAGTCCGGATTTAGACCGTACCATAGTACTGAGACTGCTCTCATTAAAGTCACAAATGATTTGCTCCTATCATCCGATCGTGGTTGTATCTCTCTATTAGTGTTACTTGATCTTAGTGCTGCATTTGATACTATCGACCACAACATTCTTTTAAATAGACTAGAAAACTATGTTGGCATTAGTGAAATTGCACTAGCATGGTTTAAATCATACTTATCTGACCGATATCAGTTTGTAGCAGTATATGAAGAGATGTCTTATCGATCACAAGTTCAGTATGGCGTACCACAAGGCTCAGTACTAGGACCGCTGCTGTTCACTCTGTACTTGCTACCATTAGGAGATATAATTAGGAAATATGGAATTAGCTTTCACTGTTATGCTGATGATACTCAGCTGTATATTTCTTCAAAACCTAACGAAACTTACCAATTCACAAAATTAACGGAATGCATAGCTGATATAAAGAATTGGATGACCAGTAATTTCCTATTACTAAATTCTGAAAAAACAGAGATTCTAATCATTGGACAAAAAACTTCCTCACCTAATAACCTAGAATACTGTCTAACACTTGATGGCTGCTCTGTTAAGTCTTCGTCGTCAGTTAGGAACCTGGGTGTGCTCTTTGATACCAATCTTTCATTTGAAAGTCACGTGTCTAGTATCTGTAAAACCGCATTTTTCCATCTTAAAAATATATCTAAATTACGTCATATGCTCTCACTGACAAATGCGGAACAATTAGTTCATGCTTTCATGACCTCAAGGCTAGATTATTGTAATGCTCTACTGGGTGGTTGCCCTGCACGCTTATTAAACAAACTACAGCTAGTTCAAAACGCAGCCGCTAGAGTTCTTACCAGAACAAGGAAGTATGACCATATTAGCCCGGTTCTGTCAACACTGCATTGGCTGCCCGTTAAACATCGTATAAATTTTAAAATATTGCTGATTACTTACAAAGCACTAAATGGTTTAGCTCCCCAGTACTTGAGCGAGCTCTTAACGCATTATAGTCCTTCACGTCTATTGCGATCTCAAAATTCTGGCCAGTTGATAATACCTAGAATATCAAAATCGACTTCTGGCGGTAGATCCTTTTCCTATTTAGCACCAAAACTTTGGAACAATCTTCCTAACACGGTCCGGGAAGCAGATACAGTCTGTCAGTTTAAATCTAGACTAAAAACACATCTCTTTGGCTTAGCATACACATAACACATTATAGATTTCTATAATTCAATGTTAGGCTGCATAGATTTGATTAGATCAGCCGGAACCGGGAACACTTCCCATAATTCCTGATGTACTTTGTACATCATAAGAAGGATGGCGTCTACGCTAATATTAGTCTCTCTGTTTATCCCGAGGTTTACCGCAAACCGCCGGATCCAGGGCATATCCAGATCTGATGAAGGACCATCACATGGACACGACGACACGCATTATCAGGGCTGTGAAGGTCCATGGACACCTCACCACACTCATCTCCTCACCGGCCGGATGACCCAACCCCAACCAGATGAACTGGATAATATCGTGAAAGTTCTGATCTCATCTGACTCCTGACATTATGCTGCCTAACTCATAATCATACACTGTTTCGTTGGCCAAAGGAGGACTGGCCCCCCGACTGAGCCTGGTTCTCCCAAGGTTTTTTTCTCCATTCTGTCACCTGATGGAGTTTTGGTTCCTTGCCACTGTTGCCTTCGCCTTTTGGCTTGCTTAGTTGGGGACATTTAATTTTCAATTGAACAATACTATTACAACATTGTTTTCCTGTTATCTCTGTAAAGCTGCTTTGAAACAATTTGTATTGTAAAAGCGCTATATAAATAAAGGTGACTTGACTTGACTTGACTTGTTGCGGTTGCGTGGTTATAATTTTCTCTATAATAGTATCAATCTTACAAGTAAAGAACTTTATGAATGATGGCTGCTTGGAAACATCTGAAGTTTAATTTCTCGTTAATTTAGCCACTGTATCAGATAAATAGGGTTGTGTCTGTTCTCTTCTCAGTCAAAAAGTAAGCGGATGTAGCAGTTTTAAAGTTCTTTCTGCATGCTGTAATGCTGTCCTTCCATGACATGCGAAATACCCTGTGCGAATGTGTGCTGTGTACAGCGGCGAACGAGAGGCGATTAACCTCTCCCGACCTGCAATCGGATGGTCAGATGAATTTCTGGTATCTGGTCATTTCTGTATCACACAGTTAACCCTCGGGATGCTTTGACATGCCCTGACATTTGTTCTTTTTTCAGTTGCTTATAAACATATTAATGGCACAGGTGTAATTACACTCTATTTAGCACAAACAGGGCTACCATAATATGTGAGCAACATATTAATGGCACAGGTGTAATTACACTCTATTTAGCACAAACAGGGCTACCATAATATGTGAGCAACATGTATGTACATGTTTGTATTTTTGAGAGAAAATTATTTATGCATGGTTATTGAAAAAACTAAAAATAAAAGTTTCTGAAATAAGGCCACAAAACACATATTGATTATTTCTTCACAAGACTTTTGAAAATTGTATCACATAGTCTAGAATATTTGCTCCAAAACTGTGAGAATCATCCTGACTACTCATTCAGATAAGTCAATAAAGTCTTTTACATTTTTAATGACGTGTTTTGTTTGAGAGAGCTTTATGCAAGGAGGCGTGATCTCTCAATAATATGTGTGGCATTCCACACCTGAGAAAGACAAAGACCCTCCCATAATGGCCCTATTAGGAGCTATCAGGCCATATCATTATGAGGAACCTTGCACAAAGAATAAGGAGAGTTAAAAAAGAATGGCTTTTAGATTGTTTGGATTTATTTACAACACAACATAATCCAAAGATACACAACAAAGGACAAAAAAGCACATTAGTAAACACACTGATCTAAAGACAGAGGCTTGAACAGTCACACAGCATTGTCCCATTCCTGAAACAAAGTACATACCTGTCATTTCCAAGGTGTTTGATTTTTCATTTTACCATGTTCATGTACAGTCTCCTGTGAATGTTGAAGTCAGCAGGACTCATCAGTGGCATCTCGTCCCTGTAAAAAAAAAAAAAATAAACACCTGTGAACATGCTGATTTCAAGAGAAACTATATGGCTGCACGACTTTGGGCATGCATTGTAGATTTTTCTGGTTAAAATTGCGATTTAACAACACACACACACACACACACACACACACACACACACACACACACACACACACACACACACACACACACACACACACACCCCACACAATGCTTAGAATAAGTGAACACGCCCATAAAGTTGACTAAAAAGAGGAATAAAAAATCTTAATGCCTTAATTAAAAAAAATGAGGAAAACTCCAACCTTTAGGGACATGAATAATGTCCCTGTATTCTTTGGGAATGAATAATGTATTGCAAATAATTAAATGTTCTTCTTTAAAATACAGGGTGCATACGTCTGGACACTTCTATCACACACCCTTCACCATATAGACATGGTTTTATTTCAGTTAGTTAATAATAATAATAATAACAATAGCCTATAGCATGCGGCCTATAAATCGTTAAAAAGGAACACTTCAGTACACTAGAGAAAAATATATGGGTACGTTTACTTCAAATGTGTTCATTCGTTACAAACACAGTATTTAACAGTAAACCTGTTTCTAAACATTATAATATTCATCATATTAGAGTAAACACTGATACTAGCCTAACATAAACCTGTGTGTTTATTAAAGGGTACCTATTATGGCATTTAAAATGTTCCTAATAATGTTCTGGGAGTCCCCAACAACAGTTTTACATGCATGCAATGACAAAAAACACTTTTGTTGTCTTATAATATGTATTTATTTTTACCTGATTTGCTCACCGACTCCCTAATGATTCGTTTGATGACTCATTTGTCCAAACCCCTCCTTTGCGTGACGCTAATCGGCGGTGATTGGTCAGATGACGCAGTCAGTTATATTTTGCGTTAGCCCAAAGCTTAAACATATTGATAAAGCACTGCAGTACTACAATACGCTTCACATAATTTCACATATTTCAAAAAACAAAAAAAATGACATTGGAGACCTAGAAGCTGCTGAGCGTAACTCTCACTCTCTCACACACACACGCACGCACACACACACACACACACACACACACACACACACACACACACACACACACACACACATAAAAGCAACAATTATTAATAGTACTTACAGGTTGTGATTCGGAGGAGGAAGCTGATCTAAATAAACTTGGTATTGAACGTTCCTTCAGTATCAGGCGACTCGCGAATCCACACTTGAAAGCATTTGTGTTTGTGAAGCGATCGTCATTAAAATAACGCGAACACAGCTCAAGGTGGCTATACTTGTGTGGTATAGTTGTAAATATAAACTCTAGCCACTGAGTCTTCACATGCTTGTCCCTGGGCAGTGAAAAAAAAAGTTTGCTTTTGATTCGCACTTCAGAACAGAGTCTCGTCGACATGATGTTGTCAGGTTTCTCTGTCTGCTCGGCGCGCGCACTGAGTGGGCGTGTCGAATTCAAATAACTTGTACAAGTGACGTACGAAAGTTAGAGAAAGCATCGTTCGTCTATCGATTCATATCAGCGACTCAGAGTCGAATCTTACTTTTGAGAGACAATAACTTTGTATACGGTGAACTTTCATATTTAAAACTTTGCAGGATGTTTTTGTTCACTTAGATCTATGTTACACACTACATGAAAGGTAATTTTCAAAATTCCATGATAGGTACCCTTTAAAAGCAGATTGTGGAAACATTTTAAAATCATTATAAATTCACACCCAACTCACACCACATGTTTGAAAGACAGTGGTGTGTAATGCAGCTTCACTGCTCTGTTGAAGTGTAAAATGTGCAAGTGTGGCTGAACAGCTCCTAATCTTAGGACCCAACTTGAATATTTATGTCAGCATGGGTATACACAGATTAGTTAGAAATTATATTGAGAGTTGTGGCAAAGTTCCTATAAGGTGATCTACATTATTTAGTGGTTAATGATTAGGTAATGTGTGAAGAATTACATCCATTTAAAATGGATGCATCATTTCACATTCAAATTTTGTTATAAAATGTACTTACTCATTCATATAGGGAGCTGGTTTTAAGAATTTGCTCCAATGGAACAATTTTTTGATCCTCTTTTTGGGTGTTAAAAGTGAAAAAGTTAATTTTTCAATGGTATGTAAAAAGAATGTCTGTCCTTCCAGAATACAGTGAAGGTCTTATTTCCATGTTTTCCAGCTTAATGGGTCTCCTAGGGGTTGCATGGATAAAGGACATATAGTTACTTGTCTGGTATACAGTTTAAAGAGTAAAGTCACAGTTTTTTTTACGTTTAGTAACATTTCTGTTTATAATTGTATGATACTAATAAACATTCATATACTAAAATGGAGCTTTGGGTTACAGTTTATGGTTGTTTATTCCTTCTTTTTTTTTTAAAGGTTAATATAGAAGTTAAGAAGTTAATATAACATCTGGCAGATTGAAAGGTGAAACAACCTCCAATATTAATAAATATAAAAGGAAAAAATATAAAATAATATTAATAAAAATAAATATTTATGATATACAGATATTAATATTAATGAGAATAAACTAAAATAATACAAGCATTTTTATAACACTTGGGTTCTAGTGCTTTAATTACAAATATTGTTTTATTTAGCTCCAAAAAGGGTTCTGCATTTTTTATGAGTCAAAGAACTTTAATTTGGTATTGTTTAGAACCATTTTTAAGAATGCATAACTATTTCAGAGCTAAAAGATCATTGTGAATCGACTTTTGAAAAGAATAACATTTGTGACAGACTCACTGATCATTTTCTGATGCTTTAAATTGACTGTGCAGTTCAGGCCTGAAGATTCTCACAGTTGAGATGAAGTCTTTTTGTTGTAACAGTGCATCAAAAAAAAAAACAATTGGGCCCCTGTTTTACGTCAGTCACTTGATGTATGTATATCCATATACACTTGGAGTAGATGCTTTTTCTATACCTGTAAGAAATATTTTATGCACATTAAAAAAAAAAACTATTTAAGATTAAATATGGGATTATCACTTACAGGAGTCATGTGAATATAATGAATATGTAAAGTAAATGTTTGTATTGATTTAACATGATGTTGTTATGATTATCAGACATGTGTTTTGTGATATAGTTAGGCTATTTTTTGAAATACACTAAATATTTTCAATAAAATATT
The DNA here is from genome assembly GCA_036326025.1 of Chrosomus eos. Lineage (NCBI taxonomy): Eukaryota > Metazoa > Chordata > Actinopteri > Cypriniformes > Leuciscidae > Chrosomus > Chrosomus eos. Next base: position 91,349 of record JAZAVI010000316.1, on the reverse strand, counting down.
AAAGTCATACTCTGAATTTAAAAATCATTAAAGATGGATATAGACCAACCTGTGTGTCAGGATGTGTGCAAGTAGAACAAGATGAAGAAGGTAGAAGGCTGAAATATAACGCTTTTAGTTGCAATATAAATCAAGATGAACAAAATGGCAGGATACACACATTAAATAGACGCAAGTATGCATAAAGATTGATTGAACAGAAGGGAACTAAAAAAGGTGATGAGACAAATACAGGTAGCTGTGAGGAATATATATTGTGATAAATGACAAGCAGGTGAAGAGTGATTAGTGACGTGTATTAGATAAGTGATTAGTAAACATTTTAACATTTTGTTATGCTTCCAAATATGTATTGAAAAACAATAGGCATTACTCCATGTGAAAAATGCTTAGCAAGAGTGAGGGAAATTTTCTTGCAAAAACCATTTACACAGTATGTGACAAAACATTTGCAGAATTCACATTGTAAAATAAATATTTTTCTCCAAAACGCGTTGGCCACAATTATTAATACCCCTAGATTTTTTTATGAATAAAATATCTATGAAGTATATTCCCATTAATATTTATGTCACAGGAGTTTAAATATGAGGAAGCACAAAGGCCAAATCCCCTTAATCTTCCATCCCAATGAGTAAAACCACAGAACATGGTTCTGATGTGCATCTAAAGATTGTTGACCATCACAAAATAGAAAGTGGATGTAAGAAAATAGCTAAAGAATTGAAAAATCCCATTTTGACCATCAGGGCAATAATTAAGAAGTTCCAATCAACTAAAGATGTTACGATTCTGCCAGGAAGAGGACGTGTGTCTATATTTTCTTAATGGACGGTGAGGAGGAACGTTTGAGTGGCCAAAGACTCTTCCAGGATCACAGATGGAGAATTGCAGAGATAGTTGAGCTTTGGGGGTCAGAAAGCCAAAAAAAAAAAAAAAACAAATACAATCACCACATGTTGTTTGGGAGGGTTTCAAGAAAAATCCTCCTCACTCATCCAAAAACAAACTCCAGCATATTCAGTGGTCAGACACGACTGAATCTTCAAACGGCGCAGGGTTCTGTGGTCAGATTAAACTAAAAAAAGAGCTTTTTGGCACCAAACACGCTAGATGGGTTTGGTGCACACAAGAATAAAAAGTACCCCATGTGTACAATTTAATATACCTTTGGATCTTTAATGTTGTGGGCCTATTTTTCTGCTGGAGGTCCTGGACTTCTTATTCAGACACATGGCATTGTGGATTCTATCAAATATCAACAGATAAAAAATCAAAACCTGACGCCTTCTGCTAGAAATCTTATAATGGGCCGTGATTGAATCTTCCATCAGGACAACGATCCAAAACAAACATCAAAATCAACACAAAAATGTGTTAGGGAGCACAAAATGAAGCTTCTGCCATGACCGTCCCAGTTCCCTGACCTGAACCATATAGAAAATGAGTGGCTGAACTGAAGAGAAGAAGCACCAACATGGATCTGGGAATCTGCAGGATCTGGAGAGATTCTGTATGGAGGAATGGTCTCTGATCTCTTGTCAGGTGTTCTCCAAACTCATCAGGCATTATAGGAGAAAACTCAGAGCTGTTATCTTGGCAAAAGGAGATTGCAAAAAGGTATTTAATAACAGGGTATGAATAATTGTGGCCAACGTGTTTTGGAGAAAAACATTTATTTTATAATGTGAACTATTTTTACTTTTACCGCTAAGAGGCGTTACAATCACAGACTTTGAAAGGTGTCCGTTAATTCTCTCAATAGGCTATATGCACGCATAAGTTTGCATTTGACGCAATGATGCTCTTCAGTTTCCGGTTGGGAGATTAAAGCGGAGGAAAACCGAGGAAAACAGGATTATGGCAGAGTCTTCAAAATTTACTGTCCTGCCGTCTTTGAAACGAAACTTTCATATGTTTAGATGTAATTTTATATATAGTTATGTTTATTTAATATAATTTTAAAAAGAAGCATAAACACAGCGAGGGGTGTCTGTTTTGTCTGTTTTTGTGACTAATGTTTCTTCAGTATAACCATGGAGTATAAAATTCAATATAAATTCTCGATATTGCATTGGACTCTACGATCGGCGGAAGTTATCGAGCATCCTTAGACCTTCACCGGAAATACCGCCGTGCATAGAGCCCATTGCGTAATCTAACGCCGCGCCGCGGCTCATTCAGAGCGATTGAAAGCTGGTAACAGATGAATTCAAGTGAAACATAAACGAATTCATAATCACAATACTGAAATTAAATTGAATAAATAGTGAAAACATTGCAACAGAATATTTATTAGGCTATCAATGGGGCTAAGGAAGAGCATAAGACGAAATTTAATAGCGTTCAGATGGTAGCTCAGTGGATAACGCAACAACATGAGTGTCACTGCGCTTCAAGCGATCCGAGATCGAATCTCACTGTAGCCAATAAACTGTTGGCCGACTTCATTTATGTTTTACCGTTCTTGATATTTAAATAGGTAGGCTAACTGTTTATTAGCGAGTTCATTAACTGTTTATTTATTTAATGTCAAGCGTTTGTTTAATTATCAATGCCACATTAACGTACATTTGCTACATTCCATGTAGAGCCGCTGCTCGACAAAACTGATGAGGGAAATGTAAATAAATAAAAAAAAGAAAGGTGATCGCGTCAGAAAATGAAAATAATGATGCTCGTCTTTAATCTGCTAAATTATTGTTTTGTGAAGTTGGCTGACAGTGATACCTGGCCATAGCAATGGGAGAATTTTTTTCAAAACAGATCCATACATTGAACAAATCAGATAAGACTGATTTTGTTGACTTGACAGACTAACTAAATAGTATTACTTTCAATATAAAAACAAATGAAAATGTAAAAGAACAATAAAATTGATTTAAGTTTGAATCCTGAACAAACATGGTCTACTTTTTTATTATTAATGCAGAGAGATTTGTCAATAGTTCTAAAACGTTTTTACCCCTTTATATTTTTTTTTTTTTGGTCTAGCCTATATTTTATATTTATAAAATAAAATTACCATGCATTTCCATTTACATTAGGGACCATTTTATCCAACAAAATGACTGAATTAACATCTGCATAATAATAATAATAATAATAATAATAATAAAACAGCACAGGGTCTTGTAAAAACACAAAGAACAAGACGAGTAAATAGCCAGACGTTAAAAAATAAACAAACAAAAAACAATTCAACAAAATTTTAAAACAGAGAAAATAATAAATTAAAATAGTTGCTACAAAATAATTTGTTACATTTAACGAAAGCAAAATGTAAATGTACAAATAAATTTTAAACCGAATAGAAAAAACTTTTAGAACAAAAGTAAATAGAGTTGAAACTCTAGAGCTCAAAAATAGAGTTGAAACTTTAAAATAGAGCTCTACAATATCTAATATTGTAGACGTCGGTGGGCAACAGTGTTTCTTGGTGAGCGTAGAAATTCGTTCACCCTGTCCTTGATCCGCTTGCTGTCACTGCTAGTCATGTGGGGGAATCTCTGGGCAACTGAAGATGTTATAAAGTTCCTTACATTCACAGGCAGTCCACGTTTGCCTCTCGAACCATCACAGTTTGTTGTGGATGCCCACTCTTCGTAGATGCGCTGCGGTACCACGGCGCGGAACAGCAAGCAACCATACCGATCTGGCCGCCCCTGACTCTGCATCATCAGCGACTCAATTAGCTCCGAGTGGGAGAAGTCAACGGGAGTTCGGGATAACAGTTGCTAATAGATCTTGTTGTGGCAGGAGAAGGCATACTTCCCCTGCTCTCTGCATCCCTGCACGGAGTACCACTGGTCGGAGTTAGACAGTCTGAGGTTGGGGTCTGTGCACAGTTTAACCGTGTCCTCATAGCCTCTGTTACCGCGGTCTGCGCCTCTCTTAGCTGCGTTACAACCGTAGAGTGGATCTCTGTGGGTAGATTGCATATCAGCAAGGGATGCCTTTTGCGTCTTCGTGTGCCTCTTTGCAGACACACAGCTCACTCCTAAGGGCCTCAATCTCCTCAACATGTTTCGCCTTGAAGACGCGCAGTTGCTGTTTCAGTGCCCCAATCTTTGCGTCGCGCCTTTCCAGCTCAGGCCTTAAGTCCTCCAACACAGTCTGTCTTTGGTGTCCCATCACTTCTGTAAACAGGGTACTTGCCTATATCTAGAGAAATCACATGTGTTAATACAAATCCGTGGTACTTTTTTACAATGCTAGTCAGTTTAAAGTAAAATGTAGGCTATCTAAAAAGCGTAAATAAAGCAAATTACCGCTTTTTTTCGGGACCATGCGCTTCTTTGTAGGAGCATTTCCCCGCTTCTCTGCTAATACTTTAGGGCCTGGGGTCTGTTTTCCTCCGAAGATTTCTGTCAACAATAGAGGAATGATTCAAACATCGTAATGTGATAAATAACAATTAAAAGCGGAAGAATGTTTAAATTCATATTGAACAACAATAAAATGGTTAGCCTTTTTGTTACCTTTCTTGTGTTCCTCATCCTGGAACTGTAAAATGATGAGATGTTCATTGATCCTTTGGAACAGTTCAATTCGAAAAAGAAGTTCTGATAAATTTATGTGGCACTTGCCGTTTTTATGGCTGTGAAAGGTGGGCGGGGTTGCAAAGGTGTGAATCAAAAGTGAAAAACATTATGAAACGATCAGAGGCGCCTATTCAAACCGAGGGGGCACGTGCCCTTTCAGATTTTTGAGGCAAATTAATTTTAAATGTAGCCTACTTTAGCTTCCAAAAGACTTCCAAAAAATATATATAATAGTTTCACACCATGTCGCCTAAAATATGCGCCCTTGAACCAAAGACGGATCACAACGGTTCAGTGTTTTCATATAAGGTTTATTTACGTTTGTGATATTTAAATACACATAGTAGCTAATACCAAAAATATGTGTAAAATGTATGTCTATTAAGCTTCAATAATATTCCTTTCAAATTGCCCATAGCCCGTTATATGTAAGTGCAACTATCAGTATAATTCAATTCAATTCAAATTTATTTGTATAGCGTTTTTCACAATACACATTGTCTCAAAGCAGCTTTACAGAAAGTGCATTTCAAAAATGTACATAGAAAAATACAGTTAGTTAATCATGTATTAATTTAGGCATAACATAACGCAGGCGTTGAGTCGTCTCTTCACAGGCGTCGAGTCGTCTCATCACAGGTGTTGGGGCGTCTGAAGTCTCCGTGAGAGGCTGGATACAAACTGGAGCTGACGAACGCTATTTACCTCGGGACTAGCGTCCCGAGATAACAGCAGAAAGGCAGATGGGAAATAATTAGCATAGCTGATGTTCATAATGTTAATGCATTCGAACTGATTCAGCAGTAGTATAAAAGGTAAGCATTAAGTGAATGCTTGGTTAAAAAGATGCGTCTTTAATCTAGTTTTAAACTGGGACAGCGAGTCTGAGTCTCGAACAATATCAGGAAGGCTATTCCAGAGTTTAGGAGCTAAATGTGAGAACGCCCTCCCTCCTTTAGTAGACTTGGATATCCTAGGAATGACCAGAAGCCTCGAATTTTGTGATCTTAAAGAGCGCGATTGATTGTATGGCGATAGAAGGTCTGTTAAATACACAGGAGCTAAACCATTTAGAGCTTTATAAGTCAATAGTAATACTTTGTAATTGATACAGAACTTAATAGGTAACCAGTGTAGAGATGATAAAATCGGTGTTATATGATCATATTTTCTTGACCTAGTAAGAACTCTAGCGGCTGCATTTTGGACTAACTGAAGCTTGTTTATTGAGGATGCAGGACAACCAGCTGATAAAGCATTACAGTAATCTAGTCTCGAGGTCATGAATGCATGAACTAACTTTTCTGCATCTGAAACAGATAGCATGTTACGTAGCTTAGCAATGTTTCTAAGGTGGAAAAAGGCTGTTCTTGTAAGAAACACCCAGGTCTTTTACTGTAGTGGATAAAGTAACAGGACATCCTTCTAAATTAAAGTTGTATTGTAAGTGATTTTGTAGGTAGTTTTTTGGACCAATAAGTAATACCTCTGTTTTATCTGAATTTAATAGCAGGAAATTACACGTCATCCAGCATTTTATATCTTTTAGACATTCTGTCAAGTTAGATAAGTTAGTGTTTTCATCTGGTCGTGATGAAATATATAATTGAGTGTCATCAGCATAACAGTGGAAATTAATTCCATGTTTTCTTATAATATTACCAAGTGGCAGCATATATATTGAGAATAGCAGAGGGCCTAGGACAGATCCTTGCGGCACTCCATAGTCTACTGACGTTATCTTCAATTTTTTCCCATTTAAACAGATGAAATGGTAACGGTCTGATAAGTACGATCTAAACCAGCTTAATGCCTGTCCCTGAACACCAGTGTAGCTTTGTAGTCGATCCAAGAGTATTTTATGATCTATAGTGTCGAACGCAGCACTAAGATCAAGTAGAACTAGTATTGAGATACAGCCTTGGTCAGAGGCTAAGAGTAAATCATTTGTAATTTTAACTAGCGCAGTTTCTGTGCTATGATGCGGTCTGAATCCCGACTGAAATTTTTCATAGATGTCATTTTCTTGCAAGAAAGAGCCGAGTTGAGCGGACACAATTTTTTCTAGTATTTTAGACATAAATGGAAGATTTGAGATGGGTCTGTAATTTGCTAGGTTATTTGGATCTAATTGCGGTTTCTTAATGAGAGGTTTTATTACTGCCAGCTTGAATATTTTTGGAACATGACCTAAAGATAAAGATGAGTTAATAATATTGAGAAGAGACACTTCCACTACAGGTAACACTTCTTTAAGTAGTTTAGTGGGTATTGGATCTAATAAACATGTTGTTGGTTTAGATGCAATGATAAGTTTATTTAGTTCTTCCTGTCCTATAGTTGTAAAGCGGTTTAGTTGTTCTAGAGGGGCCATAATTGAGGCTGAGTCATAAGACACCATAGAGGATTGTACATTTACAATTGTGTTTCGGATGCTTTCTATTTTCTCATCGAAGTAATTCATAAAATCATTACTACTATATTGTAATGGAATATTTTGCTCTGGTCATGTCTGATTATTTGTTAGTCTAGCCACGGTGTTAAATAAAAACCTTGTATTATTTTGGTTATTTTCTATTAGTTTGCGGAGATGCTCAGCCCTGGCTGTTTTTAGAGCCCTTTTATAACGTGACATACTGTCTTTCCATGCGATTCTAAAGACCTCTAAATTAGTTTGTTTCCATTTACGTTCTAAGTTACGAGTTTCTCTCTTGATAGCATGCGTAGCACTGTTGTACCTTGGTGCTTTAGTTTTCTCTCTAACCTTTTTTAATCTAATTGGTGCAACAATATCTAGTGTACTAGAGAAAACGGTGCTCAAACTGCTAGTCATTTCGTCTAGTTCATCTGTTTGCTTGGGTTCACTGAGCAGCTGAGATAGATCAGGTAAGCTATTTGAGAATCTTTCTATAGTGTTTGGAAGGATTGTTCTGCCTGGTCGATAACGTGGCGCGACATGACAAATTTCAGCAGTACGTATTATGCAAGTTACCATGTAATGATCAGTGAGATCGTCACTTTGCGGTATAATATCTATATCGGTTGGATCAGTTCCATATGATATAATTAAATCTAGTGTATGATTTAGACAATGAGTGGGACCACTGACGTTTTGCTTCACCCCAAAAGAGTTTAATAAATCTGTAAACGCAGGCCCTAACGCAATATTAGTATTATCTACGTGTATGTTAAAGTCGTCAACAATTATTGCTTTATCGACATTGACCAATAGGTCTGAGAGAAAGTCTGCAAACTCTTTTAGGAAATCAGCATATGGCCCTGGAGGTCTATATACGGGAGCCAAGGCTAGGGATAATAAGGATTTCTTTCTTACATCTAAGAGCGTAACATTTAGCACAAGTACTTCAAACGAATTAAACCTATGACACATTTTCTGAGTAACATTAAGAATATCTCTATAGATTGTTGCAACACCGCCGCCACGACCGATCAGACGGGGCTCATGCTTATAACAGTATCCTGGTGGAGTAGACTCATTGGTGTTCTACATTGGTACTTATATCAATTAAGTTGGGACAGCAAAGACTGTGATTTGGACTTTGACTTACTAGTCATATGGTGTGTAGCGTCTTGGAGATGTTGTCCGACAGAACAGCCGCTCCGACTTTACTGGGGTGCAGGCCATCAGGACGGAAGAGCCTAGGTCGCTCCCAAAACAGATTCCAATTATTTACAAAGAGCAGTTTCTGTTCATTACACCATGACACGTCTTTGTCAAAGTCAAAAAGTTACTAACCACTGACTTGTGAGCATCGGCGCGTGATGTTTCAAGCGCTGATCGCCGATCTCGCAGCTCGGCTTGCTTCTCCAGCAGAACACGGATCTGCTTCTCCACCGACTCCAGCTCCAATCGTACCGAAATCAGCTCGAATGTGTCCTCATCTGCACTCAGAGGAAACGTTAGACACACATCCGATATGTTCGCCATTATAACAGATGAACAGTAAATTAGTAGTGATACTACCAATATCACTACTAATTTAGGACTGAAATGATGGATATAACCCGTATCCTTTCAGAGAAACGGGTGTAAAATGAGACGCTCGATAGGCGCGAGGCCACGCGTGAAATGCTAGCGGGCTAAAGGCTAGTAGCCGAGATTCGGAAAGTTGGATCTAAGTAGCGATATCAAAGCAACCCGATTGTTTTTTATAAGGAATAGTATCGAGGATAAGTTCACATGATATAAAAATAGAAAGTGCCTGTTTATAATTGAGTGGTAAAGAAGAAAATCAAGGATTACTGAATCAATTCGACGGAGCTCCAAACACAAACACAGACCGCACGTGCATGCGCAATATAAAGCGCAATATAAAGGTGTTAAAATGTCAATTACATTTGAAATTGGAAATATAATATATATATATATGGGAAATGTATGTATATATATATATATATATATATATATATATATATATATATATATATATATATATATATATATATATATATATATGGGAATATAACAACAACAAAAAGTCTTAAAACCATAATCTATATTTATATACGGATGTTAGCTAAAATTATAACAACGCCAACACGAAGAAAACTTTATTACATTACATTAGGAATATATTTTTCTAATAAATACATTCTCTGGTAATTTATATTTCAAGTTGTGACAGCAAAAAAAATGGAATTCCCATTTTTTTAGGGCACAAATGCTGGGTTACTATTTTTATTGAAGTAAAAATTGTCTTTCCCTATAGGCCTACTTCATTTATTTATGGCATTATATATATATATATATATATATATATATATATATATATATATATATAAGACCCAACCGATGCAAAAGCCTCTAAAAGTCAAAAATGAAATAGTAATATTGAATGGATGCTCTCCAATACTTTGACTTCAAACTCACTAAATCCCAGCCTCAGCCCATTCAGACATGCCGGTACTTTGGTAGAAAGGAGCCTGAAAAAAAATGTTAATATTAAAGAAAAACGTTAGATGGACTTAGAGGCTTTTGGATCTAAAGTCGGAGGGCGAGGGCGCATACTGTATTTTGCATTTGAATGTTGTGTGACATTCTAACACATTTAAAGCGTGACGCACACAAACACAACTGAGAAACATTTTTATCTTATCATAAACATATTAACTAGTCAATGTTTATGATCAGATAAAAATGTTTCTCAGTTGTCAAGTCCGTCTAACGTTTTTCTTTAATGGTTGAGAGACATTTATCTTATAAACATTGACTAGTTGTGTGTTCGTGTCACGCGTTAAACTCAAGCCAGCTCCTGAGATGAGGCTGGCAATATGTTGGTTTTTTCCCCGGCTCACAACTGAGCTCCCAAGCATGCCTCAAGCATTAATGTGGAGGCACACGAATGAAGGAACTCCATATGCTCATACAGTAGGTAGCCAACCAGAATGCCTATTGCCGCCGCGGCGTCTACCGCGGTGAATTCACCGCGGCAAAAAAAAACAGTCGCATTTCTAAGTCATTCGCGAAATGACCGCCAGGTGGCGCAAAGGGACATTTAGCGAAAGCAAAACGTATGTAAAAGTAGCCTACATTTTAAATAGAATATAGCAAACTTTTAGAGCAGAACATTTTATGAATCAAAATTTAAAAGAGGCCTATCTCGCAGTCAGTGAAAATAAATTAGGTGCAATCAATGATGCTATACTATTGAGGAATGAGAAGATTGAAGAGTGCATCTGTCGTTTGTGGGCACACTGACGCGTGAACAACCGAGCTTGTGGTCGAGTGGTAGAGCTGAAGGTTTAAACAGTACAATGACACGGGTTCGAAACCCGAATAAACTTGTTTTTTATATAATTACCATGCATTTCCATTTTACACTAAGGAACAAATCTCATCCAACAGATTGACTGAATTTACGTCTTCAAAAACAGTTCTGTTAAAAAATAAACAAACAAACAAAAAAAACTTCACGGACAGGACAGCAGACAGCAGGACTGGAATTCTTTCCATATGCAGAAATAATTTTAAAAAACATGGTTAAGCAAGGTGCGATTTGCCGGTGGGTGATTTCCCCCCTCCACAGTAGGCTATAGCGAATAGGCTTACCCTAAATAGACCTTATCAAATATAGTATATATATTTTTTAAATATAGCCTAAAACACGCACGTTTAAACAACAAACAATAAAATCTGAACCAGCGCTTCTGCTCCTGTATTGAGAGATAACATGCAGCGCGTTTCAGTTACGATCCTGGTTCCAATTGTATTAATACATTCACGGCTTTTTAAAATGTCACAAAGCATTTTGATGTGGTTTTGAACGAAATATTGAAGTTTATAATTCAGTATTTTGACACACCACGCCTAGTGCGTATTCTAAAATGGGGTTTTCTTCTGCCATTGAATTAGAGTTCGACAAACGCCGCGTTCACTTGAATTTATTTTTCTGCTAAAATAACTTAATAGGCTATAGCCTACTTCGTTATTTTTGGTCATACAGATAGGATATCATATTTTAAAACTGTAAAAGGTCTACTTTTATTCATGTAAAGTAGGCTACACTCACAATAGGCTAACAACAAAACATTCTCACTCATTTGAGCGAACACACACTGCATAAACGTTTGGGCTTGTCTCATTGAGCTTCGACATGGCCGAGTGGTAGAGCTGACGGTTCATCAATCGGAAGACCTGCGTTCAAATCCCGAACAAACATGGACTTATGTAAAAATATATATATTTTTAGGCTATTAATGCAGATTTGTTTAGTTCTAAAACTCTGTTACACCATATATATTTTTTGCTTATATTTATAAAATAATATTTATTTAATATTTATATTAATATTTATTTAATATTTTATTTAATAAATAATATTTATATTTATTTATAAAATAATAATAAAAAAAAGATATATAGGCCTATATATATCTATATTTGTTGTATTCCCTATAGCCTACATAGAGTTTTTAAAAACATGGTTTTAAGCAAAGTTTTCGACAAACGAGGCAGCGCGTTCATTTGATTTATTTTTCTCATAACAGCTAAAATAACTTAATAGGCTATACGTGATTTTTTTTTGGTCATACAGATAAGAGTAGAGTAGCCTACATCGTTCAAAACTGTAAACTTTTTTTTAGGCTAATGACAAAAGTTTATCTGTCGTCTCTCTCGGTCTCCGGGAACTGCGCGTCACAAAAATAAACCGAAAGCCACTTGCCTCAGCTCAGACACGATAGGAAATCGGATATGTCTAAAGCCTTTAAATGTCTAAATATTTAGGCTAATAAATGTTATCTGATTATGTAATCCATATGAAAACGAGAGCTACAGAGAATCTGCTCAAATATGTTTATGTGATTGTGAGCGCCTCGCAATGAGAAAATGACAAGGTGAAAATCTCGTTTAATTAAACGCCATGAATTAAAATGTAAAAACAGATCAAATCATTTATTCGTCGAAGTGTTGCTATATTGTTTCATTTAAAGTTCATAATTATTATCTAAATGTTATTTAGTTTATCAGCACCACGAAGCACCGATATTTATTTGAATAATAATAATTTAAAAAATAACTAATTCACATTTTACATGCCTGGACCCAAAGATCCCTGTAGAATTTAATATTGAGTTGAGCATTTTGTTCATGACAACAAAATGAACATGCGTTTGAAGATTATATTTAGTTTTGCTTGGAAAAAGCTGGCCCAAACCAGTTTTATTTCTTAAATTATTTAAATAATGAAATATTTAATAATAAACTTTTATGACAGAAATACCACAACATGTAGCTTAAATCATTTAATTCTTTCATTATCAACACTTTAATGCTAGAAGAGCGATTTAAGTGTGAATTGCGACTTTTCTTTATTTTAAGTCAGACTCAGACTCAGAGAGCCTGTGGGGGGTTTGGAGGGACAGACAATAGGTGTTAATGTTCCTCATTCATATGGAGAGTGTCGGATAGCCAGCCCGATGGCAAAGGCAAAATTATTTTAAGGATAGGCTACATCTCTCGATGTGTCCCCATATTTGATTAAATTATAAATATTGTTGTTTATTTATTGTAGCCTATTTAAAGTGTTTTCACACACAAATTTAAATTGAAGTGTTCAATCCAGTTGTTTCAACTGGTTCTGTAGAGTGTAAGAATATTTGAGCAAGGGAGACTAAATAAACCTGCTGAGATCCAGCGCGAGAGAGGCAAAACTCATGTTTTTAATTTATGTTGCTGTGGACTATTTTCGATTTGTACAGTTTCGTTTAATTTAGCTGCAATTTCTTTGGCAAAACAAATTTAAAATGTAGCAAGAATAAGATTGTGTGTTTCTTTTTTGCATGGAAATAAAGTCTAAATGCAAGTTAGGTTGCCACCTGTCCCGGTTTTACCGGGATTGTCCTTCTTTTTAATAACCTGTCCCGGGAAATTTAAGCACTCTCCCGGGACAATGAATGTCCCGGTTTTCGAAAGGCTACGTGATTATGCAAGTTCAAACCATAGACAGGTTCAAACTGTGTAGCGCGCGGCCGCTTGCACGGCAGAGAGAGGGAGAGACAGAACACCGGCTAGATCCCCCCTAAGATGGTAGTCGCCGCTCAAAGTGTGGGGCGCGCCCCTCTATGGGTGGGAAATAGCCTAGAGAAGTGACAGGTTGGGCGCGCCAACGGGAGGAACTTTTCCTTTTTATGCCTTTATATCTTTATTCGTTCATGGCGAGTCTACATCGCATCTTCATCTTTGCAGCGACGCAGAAAACACCAGTTTATTAATAAACAATGAAATGTCTCCTTGCTATTTTTTACACATTCACCATTGCCGGCTCGTGCGCTTGAGTGCAGCTTTATAACACTCACTCATTACCCTGTATAGCCTATTTAAGTTATTAAATCAATATAAAGGGGTGATTTGTCCACTGATGGCTTAAATAAACAACTAGGCTACTAGTTGACTAGAAAAAAACTAGTCGGAGACAGCATGAGCGCGCGACCCTGAGCGGAATGAGCGAGCCGAGGAATATCCAGAAATGCTCACATGCTCTGATCGGAACAAAGGAATTTTGACATAATTAATCATTAGTTTATATCTCATGCACTGCCCATAATTTTAATCCCATATCAAACACATTAGCCTATGTTATGTCTATTTTAATTTTTTCATTTTTTTGTCTTGCCAAATGGATTTCTCTTCTTTTCTTTTTTTAACATTTTGACACAGCAGCACTTTTATTTTCTCTATTTTTGTTTTTGTTTGTTTAGTTTGTATTTAGATACTAGCCTACTTGTTACTTCAATAAATTGGAACATTTTAAGCTTGTCGCGTATTTCATTAGCATTGTGTTGGGGCGATGGGGGCAGTGGGGCTTGAAAATTATGAGTCTATCCATCGGGTGCAGAAAAAAGATTGCATGTGTGTGCTAGTGTGCGTGTGTTTATGAAGCGAATGTAAGAAGCCCCCCCTAACAACCCCCCAGCTCTACTGTAGCAATGTTGTAATATGCCATTGATTATTAAACAAAACGCTTGACTTTAAATAAATAAACAGTTAATAAACTCGCAAATAAACAGTCACCTATTTAAGCATCAAGAACGGTTAAAGATTAACGCTGTCGGCCAACATGGTGTTATATTGAGATTCGATCTCGGGTCTCTTGGATCTCCGTGTCGTTGCGTTAACCACAGAGCTACCGCCTGAACGTTTACGTCAACGTCGTCTTATACTCTTCCAAAGCCTTGATGTAGCCTAATATGTTTCTATTGCAATGTTTTATATGGAAAAGTTTTCATTATTTATTCAATTTAATTTAAGTATTGTGATGAATTATTTAACTACATTTCACTTAAATTCATCTGCTACCAGCTTTCAATCGCTCTGAATGAGCCGCGCCGCAGCGGCAGATTACGCAATAGAGAGAATAAACGGACACTTTTCAAAGTCTGTGATTGTAGCGCCTCTTAGCGGTTAAAGGCAGCAAATACACCCCGAATTTCACCGCCGCGGCAAAGCGGCGGCGTTGAAAGTATTATTCTGGTTGGTAACCTACTGTATTAATATTAACGTACATTTTTCCAAAGTCTTGTTTCCTAAAGTGTTACATTAAATGGCGAAAAATGTGTGTTTGTTTTAACGTGTGTGTGTGTAGCCTACAAAGGTAAAGATGTTCATCAATAATTCTTTATCACGAACAGGGACACGTTAGTGTGCATTTGGTGTTGTGATTTTAGACGAGCGGCAACGGTAACACTTTTCATGATTTCATAAAACACATTCAGGGCCATATCGCATCTTATGTTACACAAAGGAATGTAATTCATAATTTGATAGATGTTTTGATGTCGCTGATGATAGATGTCGCTAATTATGTCGCTGTATTAGTAAAAACGTATAATAGCAGCAGTAGTAAAAGTATTCGAGAGACTTTCACATGTAGCTATTTCATATGCAAGCATGACAGCCAATCACAGCAGTGGGTGGTTACACTGAAGTCTCACAGCAGACACGCCCCTTCAAACAGAGTGTTCAAATCAGAGGCTAAAATCAGGCTAGGAAAAATGCCTTTTATTTCTAAATTATGACTAATTTTGATCTAAAAAACATACTAACATTATAAGCGCAACCCAGGAAACATTATAAAATAATAAAATAACCCCATGTCAGGGGACCTTTAATAGTGTTTATATATATTTACTTACAGAACAGACCCTATGATTCGGGATAACAACAAGACACTGCGTCTTACCCAAGTTCAACAGTGGATGGCTGTCAAAGAGACCTTTGACAACGTAATCTTTGCTGATGAATCAACTGTGGCTTTGGAGCAGTTTGCTTTAATATGCTATAAAAAAAAGGGTCGGCACATTGCAAAACCTAAGGCCAAGCATCCCATTAAACTTCATGTTTGGGGGGCCATATCCCGTCAGGGACCAGGACCAATTATTCGAAGGTGTGTTCTACAATATAGCACAACTTTTTTTTTTTTTTTTTTTTTTTTACAATTTATGTGAATTGTTTATTAATATCACTGAATTTTACAGGAATTATGGACCGGCACTATTACCAAGACAGCATAATAAAATCTGCGTTGGCGCTATACATTCAGAAAAAATTTTAAGGACCTCATCGCTTCTTCCAAGGTAAAAATAATAATAATGTGCTTGTGACATTTTGCCATTTCTATTATCGGAATGGTTAATTTTTTTTCTGACATTTCTCTCTGTTTATAACATAGACAATGACCCAAAACATGCAGCGTCGAGACAGTGTATTGCTGAGGCGGGGATCAATTGGGTGAAAACCCCAGCCGAGTATGTTTTTTTTACATCCTGGGTAGCGTTCATTTAGATTAACTTCTCTATGAAATGTCCCAAAGACAATATCCTCTAACTCGTACCTTGCCTGCAGATCACAAGATCTCAACCCGATCGAACTGGTTTGGCACGCACTAAAAGAGTTCGTCAGACGTGAGGCTAAGCCATGGAACAAAGACAAGCTTCTTCAGGCCATAGTGACTTTCTGGAGAGATTGCCTGACAAAAACAGCGTGCACTAAATACATCGATCACCTTCAGAAGGTTTTGCCGCCGGTGGTACAGCACAATGGGGGTTCTACCGGAATGTAGAAATGCTATAGGCTACTAGGCCTATTGAATTGTTTTCTTTTTTCTATTGAAATGTTTTTAAATTGTATATTTCTTTTATTAAAGAAAATGACGCTGATTATAACAACGTAGTAGCCTACTGTATTCTTATCATAAAGAACGTAAAACCCAAATGCTGCTGACTAACTTAGCTAATAGCAAGTCAAGCCAATGTTTTAATTTAGTTTAATTTATTTCAGTGTTAATGTTTGAGTTAATAAATCCTCTACAAATTAAATTAACACAGTGGGTTATAAGAAGCCTTTATAGGCTACTATGAAATTATATCGCTCACGAGAGAGAAGCGCTCTTTTTCGTTTCATTCCTCAATAGAATAGGCTAGTAGGCTACAAATATTCAGTGTTATTGCACCTAGCCTACTTTATTTTCACTGACTGCAGATATGACGGTCTTTTGGTGTAGCCTACTTTTTGTTTGTTTGTTATTGCGCTGGTCCCCATAGGAATAGGCTAAGCTTATTATCTCTATTTTTAACTTTTTATTCTATTTTTCATTTCTAAAATTGATTCTATCTTTTGTTCTATAGGCCTATTTATAAAAAAATATATATTTTTAACCCACCCACTTTTTGTTCCAGTGTAAAATGGAAATGCTTGGCAATTTTATTTTTATAAATATAAGCAAAAACTATATGCTGTAACACAGTTTTAGAACAAGACAAATCTCTCTTCATTAATAATAGGATTTAAAATGCATTAATAGGCTAATACAAAATTTACTAAAGTCCCAAGTTTGTTCGGGATTTGAACCCGTGTCATCTAAATGATCGAACTGTAAGTTCTACCACTCGGCCATGAATTTACTCCGGTTTATCGTTAGCATATTGTAGACCTTTTACAGTTTTAAAAGATGATATATTATCTGTATGACCAAAAATTATGGAGTAGGCTAGCCTTTTAAGTTCGTTTAGCTGTTATGAGAAAAAATAAATTCAAGTGAAAGCGCCGCCGTTTGTCGAACTCTAGTTAAACATGCCAGAATAAAACCCAATTTTAGAACAATGCGTAGTGCCACTCGGTGGCAAGTCAAGTCACCTTTATTTATATAGCGTTTTTTACAATACAAATTGTTTCAAAGCAGCTTCACAGAGATAACAGGAAAGCAATGTTGTAATAGTATTGTTAAATTCAAATTTAAATGTTAAATGTCCCCAACTAAGCAAGCCAAAAGCCAATGGCGACAAAGGCGAAGAGATGCGAAAAAGGCGACAGTGGCAAGGAACCAAAACTCCATCAGGTGACAGAATGGAAAAAAAAAAACTTGGGAGAACCCAGGCTCAGTCGGGGGGCCAGTCCTCCTTTGGCCAACGAACGAACAGTGTATTATGATTTAGGCAGCATAATGTCAGGAATCAGATGTGATCAGAACTTTCACGATATTTATCCAGTTCATCTGGTTGGAGGGTGAGTCATCCCGCCGGTGAGGAGATGAGTGTGTTGAGGTGTCCATGGCCTTCACAGTGTTGATGGGGCTGGCACATCAGGGATGCATTGTCGTCGTGTCCAGGTGATGGTCCTTCCTCAGATCTGGATATGGCCTGGATCCGGCGGTTTGCGGTAAACCTCGGGATAAACAGAGGGACTAATATTAGCGTAGACGCCATCCTTCTTATGATGTACAAAGTACATCAGGAATTATAAGAAGTGTTCCCGGTTCCGGCTGATCGAATCTATGCACCCTAACATTGAATTATAGAAATCTATAATGTGTTATGTGTATGCTAAGCCAAAGAGTCTAGCTTTAAACTGACAGACTGTATCTGCTTCCCGGACCGTGTTAGGAAGATTGTTCCAAAGTTTTGGTGCTAAATAGGAAAAGGATCTACCGCCAGCAGTTGATTTTGATATTCTAGGTATTATCAACTGGCCAGAATTTTGAGATCGCAATAGACGTGAAGGACTATAATGCGTTAAGAGCTCGCTCAGTACTGGGGAGCTAAACCATTTAGTGCTTTGTAAGTAATCAGCAATATTTTAAAATTTATACGATGTTTAATAGGCAGCCAATGCAGTGTTGACAGAACCGGGCTAATATGGTCATACTTCCTGGTTCTGGTAAGAACTCTAGCGGCTGCGTTTTGAACTAGCTGTAGTTTGTTTATTAAGCGTGCAGGGCAACCACCCAGTAGAGCATTACAATAATCTAGCCTTGATGTCATGAACGCATGAACTAATTGTTCCGCATTTGTCAGTGAGAGCATATGACGTAATTTAGATATATTTTTAAGATGGAAAAATGCTGTTTTACAGATACTAGACACGTGACTTTCAAATGAAAGATTGGTATCAAAGAGCACACCCAGGTTCCTAACCGACGACGAAGACTTAACAGAGCAGCCATCAAGTGTTAGACAGTATTCTAGGTTATTACGTGTGGAAGTTTTTTGTCCAATGATTAGAATCTCTGTTTTTTCAGAATTTAGTAATAGGAAATTACTGGTCATCCAATTTTTTTATATCAGCTATGCATTCCGTTAATTTTGTGAATTGGTAAGTTTCGTTAGGTTTTGAAGAAATATACAGCTGAGTATCATCAGCATAACAGTGAAAGCTAATTCCATATTTCCTAATGATACCTCCTAATGGTAGCATGTACAGAGTGAACAGCAGCGGTCCTAGTACTGAGCCTTGTGGTACGCCATACTGAACTTGTGATCGATAAGACATCTCTTCGTTTACTGCTACAAACTGATAACGGTCAGATAAGTATGATTTAAACCATGCTAGTGCAATTCCACTAATGCCAACATAGTTTTCTAGTCTATTTAAAAGAATGTTGTGGTCAATAGTATCAAATGCCGCACTAAGATCAAGTAACACTAATAGAGAGATACAACCACGATCGGATGATAAGAACAAATCATTAGTGACTTTAATGAGAGCAGTCTCAGTACTATGGTACGGTCGAAATCCGGACTGAAAATCCTCGCAGATATTATTTCTTTCTAAAAAGAAACACAGTTGTGAGGATACTGCTTTTTCTAGTATCTTTGAAAGAAAAGGCAGATTCGAGATCGGCCTGTAATTGACTAATTCTGTAGGATCAAGTTGCGGTTTTTTAACAAGCGGTTTAATCATAGCCAACTTAAAGGTTTTTGGTACGTATCCTAATGACAAAGATGAATTAATGATATCTAGAAGAGGATCTATGACCTCTGGAAGCATCTCTTTCAGTAGCTTAGTCGGTATAGGGTCTAGCATACAAGTTGTCGATTTAGATGAATTAACAATTTTGCAAAATTCTTCCTCTCCTATAGCAACAAATGAATCAAAATGTTCCTCATGGAGACTACACTGCACTCCCTGATGCGCTACTGTAGTAGACGGTTGCATAGTTATAATTTTGTCCCTGATATTATAGATCTTATAAGTGAAGAAGTTCATAGTCATTACTGCTGTGTTTCTTGGAAACTTCGGGGCTTGAATCTTTCTTTTTCGTTAGTTTAGCCACTTGTTCAAATAAATACCTAGGATTATGTTTATTTTCTTCAAATAGGGTTGAAAAATAAGCAGATCTAGCAGCTTTTAAAGCCTCTCTGTAAGCAATCGAGCTCTCCTTCCACGCAATCCGAAATGCCTCTAGTTTTGTTTTCTTCCAGTTGCGCTCCATTTTTCTTCCAGCGCAGCGGAGCAACTGTGTCTAAAGTGCTGGAAAAGAGAGAGTTAAAAGTTTCTGTTGCAATATCAAGTTCTTCTAAGCTATCCGGGATGCTGAGATGATAAAACTGATTAGGAAGATTATTGATAAAGCAATCTTTAGTGGCAGAAGAGATAGGTCTAACATATTTATAACACGGAGTCGGCTTCGCAGCCTTGGCTAAACGTAATTTATACGAAACTAGATAATGATCTGAGATGTCGTCGCTCTGCTGCAGAATTTCAACGGCATCAACATCTATTCCATGTGATAATATTAGATCAAGAGTATGATTACGACAATGAGTAGGTTCTGACACGTGTTGTCTCACTCCAATTGAGTTTACAATGTCTTTAAATGCCAATCCCAATGCATCTTTTTCATTATCTACATGTATATTAAAATCACCAACAATTAGGACTTTATCTGCAGTCAATACTAATTCTTATAGAAAGTCAGCAAATTATTTGATAAAATCTTTATGGTGCCCTGGTGGCCTGTATACAGTAGCCAGCAGAATTCTCAAACATGATTTATCGTTTACACTATATATTTTTACATTAAGCACCAACATTTCAAAAGAAGTATATTTAAAACTAGATTTCTTACTGGTTTTGAAAATATTACTATAAATTACAGCAACACCTCCCCCTTTGCCTTTCGGACGAGGCTCATGTTTATAACAGTAGTCTTGCGGGGTGGACTCATTTAAAGTAATGTAATCGTTTGGTTTTAGCCAGGTTTCTGTCAAACACAGCACATCTAGGTTATAATCTGAAATCATATCATTAACTATGAGCGCTTTTGAAGTTAGGTATCGGAGCCTGTGCTCTTGATAAAGCTGCCTGGACCTCTTCCAAGTTTTTCTCAAAGAGAAAAGGCGGAGGCATCGACCCTGACCTGTCGCAAAATGGCCGGGTTTGGACGCCAGAATCCGTACCTGGCTTAAAGAAAACTGCTCTTTGTATCTTGGCATGGAACTGACCCAAATCCGCCAACAAAGACTCTGTCCACCCATTTTAATAGATTAGACGGAATAAATGATTACCCTCTATCTAATAAATTAACCTGTGCCGGTGTGAGTTGAAAACCCTGAGACAACTTTACCACTGAACTTCCTTTATTTCTTTCAGAAAAGGGACCCTGGTGGTGAGGCCCCTTTAACAGTTTAAAAGCTGCAGCATTGCCAGGGCCGTTGCTGTGGTCCAATTGATCCTGTCCCCCACCACCGTGAATTTCCCCTCCGACAGCCGTGGGACACAGCGCTTTCAGCGGAAGATGCTCCTTATCATAATTCACCATCATCATAATCATGTCTCGTACCACCGTGCCATCTCTTTGGTCTACTGGGTTCACTGTGGGTTCCTCTTGGCCACATATTACCTAGTTAGTGGGGACCATTAATGAGGGGGATTTAATGGTTTAAACACCCAAACATTTACCACCCCAAAAATCTATTGTCACCTGCACATTGATGCTATGGATTGACTTTTTACATAGTCTCCTCCATTGACTGAAGGAGCTTTAATGGGAATGTGGGTTCCATCAATGCACCCAATCACATTTGGGAACCCTGAAATTGAAAGTTATATAGAAACATTTAATATTATTGTGACTGGATAAAGTATGATTAGATTAAGTAGTGCTGTGTAACTAAAATGGTCAGGGCACGCCATGCTTTGTCACCTCTCTGAAACAAACTAACCCTGGAACATAACCTGCTCCAGAGCAGGTTAAGTTCAGAGAGTGAGTTGCTATGACTACTAACATACCCTGAAAGTTACCTCCGTTTTTGGAACTGTTGTGAACTTTTTCTTCTTAAAGTGTAGAAAAGTCAGAAGCGCAGACCAGGAGACGATGAGGTATCTTTTAAAGCAGATGTTCTTTATTAGGTCGCTGTGGCATCTCGATCTCGTCTAACTAAAACATAATACAATTGTAGTTTGTTTATTCTTTTACGGAGGGGAGGAGTTTTCCTCGAAGGGGGGAATACATCAAAACAAAACATGTAAATGTCCTGAGCCAGGAGAACAGGATATAGCAGACCTTCCCTTACTGACAAAAGGTGAGGGGGGGAGACCCTCTCAGCAGGTCACTTCACATGTTGAGACATGAAGAAACAACAAGTGATAGTGTCAGTGTTGATTTAAGAATCTACTCAGGCTCTAACATTCACACTAATAAAGTTCCTCAGTTTATATTCTACAGTATTGGAAATCTAAATTAAACATATTCTTAAATTTGTAATCATTCAGAACCGAAAGTTGAGGTTATCCGCTTACTTACTCTTAAACATACCCGGGTATGTCACATAACCTGCTTTCTGGAATAGACCCCTGAGGACATGTGGATGGCCATATCCCGCAGTCTTGCTGGAGGAGAGCCTCTGTCCACATCTATCTCCATCTCAACGACGTGGTGAAACGCCTTTAAGAATTTGCGTAATACCCTAATCAGGGCTTTAAATTCTTGATCCTCCTCTCTATCTTCCATTCCTTTTCCCTTACTTTTCCTTTTTGTTCTAATCTGCCTGAAAGGAAATAAAACAAATACAATATTTCCTAATAATATCTCAAAAACCACCCCCTCTTTTTTAAAAAAAAAAACGTGTAATTCAGAAACGAACCTGGAGGTATCCGACCTGTCTGGGCCTGACATCTCCCTAAGGGCCGGTCTGGGCCTGAATTTGTCCCCCCATCCCGCCTCCACCCCCATTCCTTGAGCCGAGGAGGGGGCCGGAGGGAGTTCTTTGCTTCACATTCATACAAGCAGAAAAAATCTATGTCTTTCCCACCCCTGAAAAAACACTTCATTCCTAAATCTCCAGTCAAGTCTACTTTACTCAAAGATACGAGGTCTTTACTGAGCCAGTTCAGACCAGCGAATCCAACAGAATTCCGAGGATTCCCACCAGATAATCCTGGCCTGGCATCGCATCCCTAAACAATCCTTTGCACAGCCAGAGCAGATCTAGATTAATCAAAAAATGCGGACTTAATTCTGTGCAGAAAGAAGCCAGCGCCTCCAATATGCACCTTTAATTTTATAAATCTCCAGTCAGGTCTTACTTCACCCAAAGATGCGAGGTCTTTACTGAGCCAGTCCAGACCAGCGAATCCAACAGAAATCCGAAGATTCCTGCCAGATAATCCTGGCCTAGCATCACATCCCTACACAATCCTTTGCATAGCTAGAGCAGATCCAAAAGAAACCATAGCCTCCAATATCCCATATTTGGATAAACCCTAGTATGTCATAGTCCGATGGCTCTGGCGGGGTTAGGTTTTTGAGGATATTACAACAGCTCCCCCCATCCCTGGCACTAGTCCAGAAAAGTGAGGAGACTGAAGAAGGTACGGGCCGACGCATGTCAGACTATACCATTGCTCCATTCTTGGAGAACGTTCTAACTTGGGGCTAAAATCAGAAAATTTAAGTATCTCCAACTGTGTATAGGCCACAGAACTACTGCGGTTAGTTTTTTTAGGACGAGAATAGGCCTAGATCCACCTTGATTAAGCGAAGACCTGTCCTAAAGGAGTTAATGCGAGCAACTGAAATAACGACCACAGGTCTATTCGTGGTAGGGTTAGAGCGAGAGCAGGTGTAGGCCTAAATCCAAATTGATTAAGCAAAAGCCGAACTCTACTCAGTGTACAAGCCATAAGTCTACCACGGGTAGGGTTAGAGCAGGAGTCGGTACCGGCTTAGATAAAAAAAAGCGAAAACCGCCCACTACTCGGTGTACAAGAAAACCCGATCCGCATAGAGGTACATTTCCTACTACCCCCAGGCAATGCATGAGGGAAATATTCAAGACACTCTCGTTCTAATGCCTCCACCTCCTCCGGAGGCAAGTTAGGTCTCGGGGCCTGTGCCCCCGACAAGGCTACCTGGACCCCTTCCAAGTTTCGTTCAAAAAAGTCCCATACCTCCCTAGGCAATTTCTGGGGTGGTGGCACCCACCCCAACTTCTCACAAAATGGCCGGCTTTGGACGTTCTATCCACGTTCGGACCGAAATAGACTGCCCTTTTAATTTTGTTGTGAAACTGACCCAAATCCGCTAGCAACGGGCTTGTGTCAACCTTCTTTACTAAATGTGAAGGGATAAATGCTAAACCCCTATCCAGCAACTTAACCTGTGCCAGTGTGAAATGAGAACCCTGAGACAAATTTATGACAGAGCCTGCTTTATTTAAATTAATCCCGGGACCCTGATTGGAAGGCCCCTTCATGAGTTTAACCGGGCCAACCAATGCTCGAGCATTGCCTGGGCAGTCATGGTGGCCCAATGGATCCCATCCGCCTCCACTTTGAACTGCTCCGCCAGCAAGAGGGCCATACAACACCTCGTCCTCAAGATTCTTTCTCTGCTGTTCCGGCAAAGTAGGGGCAAAATTGATTAGTGGAATGTGGACCACTGCATTAGGAAATATCTCGGCTGCTGCCTCTTGGAGCCGCTCCACACATTTCCTCAATGTGACAAGTTTACTCTGGTTCCGGTCATTTAATCCAAAGGCCAGAACCACCTGTCTGGTCACCTTTGACACCGGGGTCTTGTATTTAATCAGGCTGTATGCTTGTGCCAGATTTGCTCCCAGAAAGCAATGCACCTCCACCTCTGGGTTAAGAATTGTCGGAATTCTGTTCATGTTGGAGTCTCCCATGACCAGAATTGGCCTTTCTGAGACCAGGTTCCAGGACTTGTATTTGTCTCCCCCCACCACACCGTGCCAAACAATCAGGCTCCGGTACTCCCAATCTGGGAGTTTACTCTTGGGGGCTGGGACTTCTGCCCCTTTTTCTTTTTCTTTCTCTTTCCCCCCTGAGGGACCACTGGTTCCAGTTCTTCTCGGAGCCAATCCGAATCCGAGCCCGAGCCCTCCTCTACTTCCATCAACCCAGCTTTTTCCTCCGGACCCGGACACTTCAACAGAGTTAGGGCTGGCATGACCCCCACTGCCCTGTCCTTACTAAGGCCCAGACCCTTCTTGGCCTTTCCCACCCCCGGTGGTGTCTACTCTCGGGCGGACCTCCTCCGGCTCTCCTCCATACTGCACCCCGGACTCTCCCCCAAGTCCGAGGCCCTCCGAGGGGCATCATCCCCCTCGGACTCCACAGCCACGGCCCCCTCGGCTGGCCGGACCGGAGAAAATGGCGGCTTCCCCTGAAACCTCACGGCCTTACTCTTTGGGGCTTGGCCTGACCCCTCTTCTCCCTCCTCTTGGGCCATGAGACGGGCCACTTCCGTTGAAGCCCGCCGGATCATCACCTCTCTGAGGCTCTTGATCCCCCGACGAGTCCATTTAATGGCGATCTCCCACGCCTCCCTCCAACGCACCCTGGAGGCATGGGAAACCGCCGGCTTGCCTCCTGCAAGGAGTCATAGTGGTCTTCCAGGATAGTAGTCTTCCAGGATATCTGTCCCAGTTTCAAGCCAGTTCTTGGTGTTACCAAATATCAGTTAATCTGTGCAAACCCAGGGAATGCTGGCTGAATGTCCGAGGACATTTGGGCCACTAACTTTTGCAGTTTGGGGGTGGCGCATTCCTGTCCGCCCCCCACCTCCATCTCAAAGAAAAGCTTTCTTTGCATCGAGCTTTAATGACCCGAGGTCTATTTATTGCTGGTGGCTTCCTTCCTTTTTTGCCTAGGAAGCCGACTATGAACCAGTAAATCTCGCAAATTCGTGTTTCTTTTGTAGGCTGCAAGGAGAGCAATATCCTGTCCTTCTGGGATATCTGCCAATGTCTCCCCGAAATTGTCCCTTACCCCTTTTCCACCAACAAGAACCGGGTGCTGGTTCAGAGCCAGAGCCAGAGCTGGTTCGGAGTTGGTTCGACTGACAAGCTTACTAAGAACCAGTTTGCCTTTCCACCGGCTAGAGAGCCACAACAGAGCCAGATCTTACGTCACTGCATACGTCTCATGTTGCCCAGCAACGCTAGTGCGGTAGCGCCAAACACAAACACGCCAGGCTTGTTCGAGATGCATCGGCTTCTCGCAGATCGATCGCCGTATGACATCAAACCACTCCGAAAGCGATCCAAAAGCAGAAGGAGTCGTATGATCTCCAAACACTCCCGCAGCTCCGATCGGTTTGCGCCGCTCAGATGCATCTCGAACAAGCCATCAACAATAACGGACGTTGCGTTACTATGGATGCTCATGGGTTTGCAAAAATACATCGGAATCCAACGCGTTTGTGCAGCTCGCCGTAACTTACATAGACGGATATTATAATCAAGATGCTATTAGCTCGACAGTCGACTAGCTGCTATTTAAAAATGGCGGTCACAAGTTTCTTGTTGGTCACGGTAACCCCGCCCCCAGCCCCTGACGCAAGCGGTTCTTACTTGGCTCTGTTCTAGACCAGCAATGATTTGGTGCTACTTAAGAACCACTTTTCCTGGTTCGGAGCTGGTGCTTTGCGTGTGGAAAAACAAAGAACCGAATTGAAACTAGGCTCTGGCTCCGAACCAGCACCAGCTCTGCCTTGGTGGAAAAGGGGTAATAGATCTCCTTATTCAGTCTAACCGCCTCTGTGGTATACGGAAAAATGGCCGGAACTAGAACCTTGCCCACCCCGAGGGTCCAGGCTCAGGGTTCGCCTGCAACCGGCAATGTTCTTTATAAATCCCTCTAAACCGCGATCTAGAATAACCCCTCGTCCGAAGCGCACAAAACAATGTGCGTTTAGCTTCCTGAAAATCATCCTCTCTTGAACAAATTCTCCTAAATCTGAGGAGCTGAGATAACACTATACCCCTGAATGTATGTCTCGGATGATAACTCTGATAGTGCAACAGGGCATGGGTATCTGTCTCTTTGAAGAACATCTTGAAATCCAACTGACCTGTAGAAAGAAATTCTAGTCCCTTATATACTGTTGTATCCAGGAACTTAATCGCCTGTTCTTTAACCACCGCTTGTACCTTAATCGAGGCATGATGCGCATTTAGTATCCCCAAAAAGGTTTCAAAGTCCTGCTGACTATGACTCCATAATCCCCAGACATCATCCAAAAACCGAAAGTACGATAAGGGAATCTTTTCACACTTGGGAAAAACCGTTTCTTCCCATTGGGCCATGTATATATATTTGCATGCACTGGTGCCAACCTTTTTCCCATGGCTGTCCCTTTAATCTGTAGGTACCATTCCCCCTCGAACTCAAAATCATTACAAGTTAAACTCAACTCCAGGAGTTCCAGGATCGCTTCATCTGGTCTAGAGGCGTCAGGGTATCGGATAAAACAGTCTCGCACTGCCTTCAACCCTAAAGGTGTCTCAATGTTAGTGTAGAGACTCTCCACGTCCAGTGAAAAGAAAATTACCCTTGAGGGTACTCTCAGACCTTTTACTTTATCCAAAAAGTCATAAGTGTCCCTGATATAACTAGAATGTCTAGTAGATAAGGGATTCAGATAAAAATCTATTAATTTCGCAATCCTATGACTTTCACTTCCGCAATCAGACAATATTGGACGACCCGGAGGCATGAAGGAATTGGGCCATTTCTCCCTAGGCTTGTGAACTTTCGGCAATAAATAGAATCGCCTAGGTCTAGGTGTCTTTTCTCCCAGTAGGTAATTTGTCTGCCGTTTACAAATAAAGCCTGTCCTCTCCAAAGTATCCAGTATCCCTTCAATACCAGGCACTGATTCCATAAAAATGGGGGCCGTTAATTTGGAATAAAAAGAACTGTCAGTCAACTATCTTTGTCCTTCCTGCACATAACGTGTCCTATCCATAATAACCACTGTGCTCCCTTTGTCCGCTGGTTTAATAACTATATCCCACCCGGAGATTAATTCCCCTAGAGCTTTGATCTCGTCCAGGGGTAAATTTTGTTTAGGAGTCCGTGCTCTAGATAAAGCTATCCGGACCCCCTCCACATTCCGGTCAAAAAAGTCCCATACTTTATTTCTGATGTATTTCAGAATACATCCTTGCAGAAGAGCTCTCTGCTCAAAAGAATAATAAAACTTCAGCCTTCAAAGACATCTGGAACCCTTTCATTACCTTTCTTCAAACTCAGCAATAACTGTCCCATTTACAATCTTTACAACGTTGGTACTAAACATCTGAACCCCCCCGCTTCTTCAGGTCATTATGCTAATATATACAACCCCCTTCTCCCTCCCTCTCTTTTTCTCTGCTTCTCTTTCTTTCTCTGTCATCTCGCACACACTCACGCTCGCACACACGCATACACACACATACACATACACATAAACATACACACTAACCACCACCAACCCTCTCAGTAGACTTCCCCAACCAAAATAGTAATACTGAATCTATAAATTTGCTTTTCCGTATGTATTTGTCTGCCTTTCTATTTACTTTTTGGTCTGTTATTGTCCAAGCATTAATTTGCTTGTTTGTACATTAGTCATTGTCTTGACTATTTTTTTTTTTTTTCTCTCTCTCTCTTGTTTTTGTTTATTTCTGCCTGTTTGTTAATGTCAACCTGTTTATCGTTTGTATATGTCTGTCCTCCTCCCTGCCCATCTACGTCCAGTCTAATTCTGTCAGTTACCATAAGTTTTTGTTCACAAGTCTACCTACCTCTTTGTTATATGACTGGGGCTGTCAAAGCACTATGGTTGGATGTGGGTTTATCTGAAGTAATCACTGTTTGTACTTAGTACATAATTTGAATTAAAAATAAAGTTGTCCTCCGACGAGGGGGGTGGTGGCGGGCAAAAAAAAAAAAAAAAAAAAAAAGTCCCATACTTCCCCTGGTAACTGCTGGGGCCGGGGCACCCAGCCCGATCTCTCACAAAAAGGCCGAATTTGAACAGCTCCCTCTTCCCTCGGGCCAAAAACACTGCTCTCTGTACTTTGGCATGGAAATGACCCAAATCCGCCAGAAAAGACCCCCTATCAGCCTTCTTCATTAAGTGTCAAGGGATAAAGGATAAACCCCTGTCCAATAGATCAACCTGTGCCGATGTCAATTTAAAACTCTAAGACAAATTAATTACAGAACTCCCTTTATTTGAAATCTTGGATTATTTGACTCTTGGATCTTCAAAACTATGCTCGGGGCCCTGGCGGAACAGCCCCTTCACATGTTTAAATGGCGCTGCCAGTGGTATAGGATTGCCCGTGCCGTCGCTGACGTCCAATGTAGTTTATCTTTTCCTACCTTGAAATCCTTTTCTGGGAGAAGAGGAATGCTGCATCCTAAATCAAAAATGACCTTATTCAAAGTTGTCAAATTTGATTTCACCTTCCCCGGCAGGGCTTGATCAAAATTGATCAGGGGGACATAAACTCTTGCCCCCGGAAATGTCCCCTTGGCTTCTTCAACCAGTTTTTCCAGAATCCTTCCCACAGCTGTTATATTGTTACTCGCCCGATCATTCAACCCGAATGCAAGGATCACCTGCTCCGTCACTTCCGTCTCCTTGGTCCTATGCTTCAGGATTGTATAACCATCTGCAATTGTGGCTCCTGAAAAGCTATGGATCTCCAAATCCCATGCCTCCGTTCTCGGCAGCCGGCTCAAATTCAAAGCCCCCTCAAACAGAATTGGGTTAACCGGGGCTAGAGACCATTTCTTGGCGCTCCCCCTACCCTCATGGTTAATATGTATGCTCCAACGAGAAGCCTCTTCCTGCTCTGATTCCGGGGACTTCTTCTTCTTCTTCTCTACTTCCGCCCTCTGAGGGACTGGTGGCCCTTCTTTGTCCCCCAATCCTTCCTCCGCAAAGAGCTCCTCCAAGGACCCTTCCTCAATTTCTGTTATTTGATGGCTCCCCTCCGACTTTTGCCCCCGGGGCTGAAGTGGAGTCAGGGTCGGCAGGGTCATCCCTGCCCTGCTTGTACTCGGGCCGATTGCCTTCCTGAATGTTGGTATTTTTGAACCAACTCTCAAGGGAATTTCTCTCCCCCCTGTTTCATTTCCTGCTGCCGTTGCTATTTGGGCTAATGCCTCCAGAGGTTGGTCCACCTCCATGGGGACTGCAACACTTTCTTCCTCTCCCCGCTGTTCCTGTCCCTGTTGTTCCTGCTGTTGTTCCTCTTCTTGTCCCGGTTGATCCTGCTCTTGCAGAGGCTCGGGCCCAGCTCCGGGGACCCTACTTATCTCCTCCCCCGCCTCTTCCTCAAGCTTTCTCCGAGGTATGAGGGTTTTTACCAATCTCCCAGCCCACTGCACCGTCTCCTCTCTCATCCTCCTATACCTCCTGCGGGCCCACTTAACCGCCACTTGCCAGGCCTCCTTCTAAACCCCTTTAGGGCTGTTGACTACCTCCCTACTTGCCTTTCTTAAGGCCCCCTGGTAATGTTCCTCCAGTATCATTAGGCCCTTTTGTAACCACGTGTTGGTATTATCCTGGAGTCTACATTCCGTTCTTATTGATTGAAAGGCTGGCTGAACCTTCTTAGCCTGGGCTGCCAACTTCGCCAGTCTTCCAGGCGGGCCCTCCTGGCCCTCTTCTACTTCCACATTATAGTGGCATAATTTCAAAAAAGAGTGGAATGCTCGAACCACGCTCCTGAACTCTGGATCCCCCTCCTTCCTGGTCCCTTCCGCTTGTCTCCTCCTTTCATTCTCGGCCCTCTGTCTGCTTCCTCCATACTTCTGCCCCCTTCTTCTTGCATCTCTGTTACCCATGTTAATCCTTCTCCCCCTCCTGCAACATGTGTCCATCCTTCTCTTCGTTCCTCTTTTCTACTGCACCTCCTTGTCTCCTCTCTTCTTCCAAGTCTCTCCCCTTTTTCATCCAGATATCTCCTTCTCGTTTCTTCTCGACCTCTCTCCTCCCTCCTCTATGGCTATAAGACGGGCCACTTCCGTTGAAGCCCGCCGGATCGTCACCTCTATGAGGCTCTTGATCCCCCGACGAGTCCATTTAATGGCGATCTTCCACGCCTCCCTCCAACGCACCCTGGAGGCATGGGAAACCGCCCGGCTTGCCTCCTGCAAGGCCCTTTCATAGCCAGTTTCAAGTCAGTTCTTGGCGTTACCAAAGATCAGCCAATGTGTCTTGACCCTAAGGAACGCCAGCTGAATGGACATTTGGACCGCCAACTTTTGCAGTTTGGCGGGTGGCACATTCCTGTCCGCCCCCACCTCCATCTCAAAGACATGATGGTATGCCTTCAAAAAGGTGTGTAGCACCCTAATCAGGGCCTTGAACTCTCTCTCTCTCTTCTATCTCCCTTCTGCTTTCCATTGCTTTTTTAATCTGCCTATAACGAGAGAAATCATCTATTACTCCCTATTCCTTACCCTCTCATAATCCCTCCCCAACATTATCAAAAAACGAACCAGGAGATGTTAAACCGGTCTGGGCCGAACAACTCCCTAAGGGCCTGTTAGGGTTAGGGGAAAGGAAATCCAAAACTCAAACCTGAGGTATGAGTCTGGATGTGCAGAACTCATGCTTCTGCTTCGCACCGCTGGCCGCTTCAAATATTAACACTAAAATGGACCAAAATAATGTTCAGAGAGATGTATAAAATTATAAAGAGGGCTAAATCGCCATGGGGTGTGCCAATGTGGGCTGTTTTGCAAGAAAGACGAATGGTAGGTGTTAGAAAAGATGTAGAAGGGTACCTATATGAGATACCAACATCGTTGTGGACGAAGGGAGACTTTTAAATTTTCCAAGGACCAACTCAACACCTGGGCGGAGAGAAAAATGTATTTGGCTCAACAACATCACTTCACCACATGATGGTGTCCTTCTCGATTTTTACGGCCTGGGTCATTCAGGAACCATCTCGCGACGCGTTTCGGCCATCCCACGGATGGCTCTCATCTCATGGCATGGCATGCCCTCTCCTTGTACGTTTGCAGGTTTTTGCCATAGGTGAGATTGCCTCTTTCCATACCTGCACAGATGTCCCCCATTAGGGTTGCTGCCTGTGCTTCAGACAATGGCATCTCAGTTTCCCCATACAGCTCGATGTAATCCTTCTTGTTCCATTTGGCCTTTGGGTGTCGGTTCTCATACCAGAACACAATTGCCGGAAAGAACTTAAATGTTGAAAGGGCCAGCTGCAGGCACAGCTTGACGTCCTGATCCGCGGCCTCAAGTTGGAGAGCCCTTTTAAAGGTGTGCGGGTACTTAAAAGCATCCCGCTCCACCAGGTCTTTGCTGAAGTCGGTTACTGTCCTGCACCTGATCAATTTCCCAAACAAAGGTGGGTTCTTGTCTTTAAGCGAATGTGTTGGTATTTGATCATTTCGTTCGTGCAAGTCACTCAGAAGGACTTGCACGAGCGATTCTCCAACGACGAGTGGTGGGGCCTTCAGGGAATCTGTAAGTGGAAATATCCTCATCACTCTCATTTGTTGTAGTTGGTCATTGAACCATGTGCTGAGTGGTGGTGGAATATCTCCCACGCTTGCACTCCCCGCTGGAGGCAATCCCAGAAAGCCTCTTCTTTTGGTCAGGCTGTTTGTGTTAGTGCCATTTGTTCCCAAACTAACATAGAACTGCACTGAAGTTCTGCTGTTCGGTTTCCTAAAGAAAAGCTCTTCTAGAGCTAACTCGAGCTGAAAGGCAGTCCAACTGTTGGTGTAACCTCCCAGTCCTCTAGTATCTGTAAAACCGCATTTTCCATCTTAAAAATGAATTACGTCATATACTCTCACTGGCAAATGTGGAACAATTAGTTCATGCATTCATGACATCAAGGCTGATTATTGTAATGCTCTACTGGGTGGTTGCCCTGCACTCTTAATAAACAAACTACAGCTAGTTCAAAACGCAGCAGCTCGAGTTCTTACCAGAACCAGGAAGTATGACCATATTAGCCCGGTTCTGTCAACACTGCATTGGCTGCCTATTAAACATCGTATAAATTTTTTAATATTGCTGATTACTTACAAAGCACTAAATGGTTTAGCTCCCCAGTACTTGAGCGAGCTCTTAACGCATTATAGTCCTTCACGTGTATTGCCATCTCAAAATTCTGGCCAGTTGATAATATGCTGGCGGTAGATCCTTTTCCTATTTAGCACCAAAACTTTGGAACAATCTTCTTAACACGGTCCGGGAAGCAGATACAGTCTGTCAGTTTAAATCTAGACTAAAAACACATCTCTTTGGCTTAGCATACACATAACACATTATAGATTTCTATAATTCAATGTTAGGCTGCATAGTTTCGATCAGCCGGAACCGGGAACACTTCCCATAATTCCTGATGTACTTTGTACATCATAAGAAGGATGGCGTATACGCTAATATTAGTCTTTCTGTTTATCCCGAGGTTTACCGCAAACTGCCGGATCCAGGCCATATTCAGATCTGAGGAAGGACCATCACATGGACATGACGACAACGCATCCCTGATGTGCCAGCCTCATCAGGGCTGTGAAGGCCCATGGACACCTCAACACACTCATCTCCTCACCGGCGGGATGACCCAACCTCCGACCAGATGAACTGGATAAATATCGTGAAAGTTCTGATCACATCTGACTCCTGACATTATGCTGCCTAACTCATAATCATACACTGTTCGTTCGTTGGCCAAAGGAGGACTGCCCCCCCGACTGAGCCTGGGTTCTCCCAAGGTTTTTTTCTCCATTCTGTCACCTGATGGAGTTTTGGTTCCTTGCCACTGTTGCCTTTTTCGCCTCTCTTCGCCTTTGACGCCATTGGCTTTTGGCTTGCTTAGTTGGGGACATTTAACATTTAATTTTGAATTTAACAATACTATTACAACATTGTTTTCCTGTTATCTCTGTAAAGCTGCTTTGAAACAATTTGTATTGTAAAAAGCGCTATATAAATAAAGATGACTTGACTTGACTCCTTTGCATTCTGTCAAGAGATTGTACAGGCTTTGAGTGAGGCATTCCGTGACAGGGTTGATGACATGCCGCAGTCCCAATTTCTTTGGATTGTCTTTGAAGACAAGGACCATAGGATAGTCTTCAAGAAGGTTGTAGATGTCCGCTTCTTTATAGAAATGACGTGGTTCCAAAATTTCAGGAAGGTTCTCCTTTAGCAGAAAGACTGCCTCCATTCTTGCGTATACACGGCAATTTGTTTTCACAGCAAGGTCCCACATGCAGTCAACGTAATCCTTAGCCTGTTTCAGCAGGGATTGGCTGTGTTGCGGATTATGAAGACCGCAAGTTGTGATTACCCTACTGACCGGATGTTTTTCAACTTTGTCCAACTATACTCAACAGCACCTTACTGCCATGTTGGAAAAGTTCAATTCTGCGTTAGGTTCCATGCCACTGAACACCATTTTCAGATTGTTGTCAAGGTTATGTGGATGTTGGTCAAGGTTGGATTGGTGGCACTCTCAGACTTTTCACCTTCTCCAAGAAGTCATAGGTATCCCTAATGTAACTAAAATGCTTAGTCGATAAGGGATTAAGATAAAAGTCGATGAATTCTGCCACCCTATGACTCTCACTCCCACAATCTAACACTATCGGACGACCCGGAGGCATGAAGGGGTTAAGCCACTTCCCTTGAGGTTTTTGAACCTTGGGAAGTAAATAAAACCGCCTGGGTCTGGGTCTAACCTCCCCCAATACATAGTCCGCATGCCGTTTGCAAATAAACCAAGACCTTAGTAAGGTGCTCACCACCTTTTCAATGCGGGGTATCGATTCCATAAAAATAGGAGCTGTTAGTTTTGAATAAAAGGACTCATCTGTCAGTTGCCTTAGCCTTTTCTTGCACATAGCGTGCTTTATCCATAACCACCACCGCACTACCTTTGTCTGCAGGTTTAATCACAATGTCACGCCTTTGAGTCAACTCCTCCAACACCCTTATTTCTTCCGGGGGTAGGTTAGGTGTCGGTGCCTGTGCTCCTGATAAGGCTGCCTGGACCCCTTCCAAGTTCCTATCAAAGAAATCCCAAACCTCACCAGGCAATTTCTGGGGCGGAGGCGTCCACCCTGACTTATCACAAAATGGCTGGATTTGGACGCCAGAATCCGTGCCTGGTCCAAAGAGAAGTGCTCTTTGGATCTCGGCATGGAACTGACCCAAATCCGCCAACAAAGACCTTCTGTCCACCCTTTTAACTAGGTGAGATGGGATAAATGATAACCCCCTGTCTAATAAATTCATCTGTGCCAGTATGAGTTGAAAAAACTGAGATAGGTTTACCACAGAACTCATTCTTTTATTTTTTTTCTCTTTCACTTTGCCCATTTACAACATTGGGGCCCTGGTGGTAAGACCCACAAGTTTAGGGTCCAACTTGGATTATGTTCAAGCCCCCTTATTTGCAAACTCTGCACCCCATGCCACTGGAAGTGTTTGACCAGGGAACACCTACTCGTGGTCAACAACCCTTTCCGAATTGTATACCGGTGTTGGTATAAGCGTGTCCGGATCGAATTTTTTGTCTGGCCAACGTATTGCTTACCGCACTTGCTGCATTTAATTCCACAAATAATTCTCTGTATTTAGTGGAACATTCGGAAGAAAAAACGCCCTCTGTTGACCCTAAACTTTGATGGTTCAAGGCCCACTTACGGGCCGTAAGCTCTCCCTGGCCCTGGGAAGACGGCTATGGACTAACAGGTCCCTTAAATTTGTATTTCTCCTGTAAGCTGCCAGGAGAGTGATGTCCCTACCTTCTGGGGTGCCTGCTAATGTCTCTGCAAAACCACTCTTAATTTCCCTTGTAAGCCTGGCAGCTGTCGAAGAATATGGAAAAATGGCCGGCACTAAAATCTTTCCTTCCCTCGAAGGCCTAGGCTCTGGGTTTGCCTGTGACCGGCAATGCTCTTTGTAAACTGCCCTTAGTTGTGACCTCGAGTACCCTGTTGCTCGAAGAGCCCTAAACAAGGTGCGCTTGGCCTCCTGAAAACTGTCTTCCTGAGAACAGATCCTTTTGAACCTTAGAAGCTGTGATAAAACTATGCCCCTAAACGTGTGCCGTGGGTGATAGTTGTGATGGTGCAATAAGGCATGGGTGTCTGTTTCTTTGAAAAACATTTTAAAGTCCAGCTGCCCCATAGAGGGGAAATCAGGCCCCTTGTACACCGTCCAGGAACTCTATGGCCTGTTTGTTGATTACAGCCTTGACCTTAATGGAGGCATGATGAACATTCAATACTCCTAGAAAGGTCTCAAAGTCCCCTTTTCCTATTTTCGGTTCTTGGACAATGTGTGGGGGGTTGCATTTAGGGAAGACCGTTTCCTCCCACTGGGCCATGTATATACAGTAGGTTACCAACCAGAATAATACTTTCAACGCCGCCGCTTTGCCGCGGCGGTGAAATTCGGGGTGTATTTGCTGCCTTTAACCGCTAAGAGGCGCTACAATCACAGACTTTGAAAAGTGTCCGTTTATTCTCTCTATTGCGTAATCTGCCGCTGCGTCGCGGCTCATTCAGAGCGATTGAAAGCTGGTAGCAGATGCATTTAAGTGAAATGTAGTTAAAATAATTCATCACAATACTTAAATTAAATTGAATAAATAATGAAAACATTTCAATATAAAACATTGCAATAGAAACATATTAGGCTACATCAAGGCTTTGGAAGAGTATAAGACGTTGACGTAAACGTTCAGGCGGTGGCTCTGTGGTTAACGCAACGACACGGAGATCCAAGAGGCCCGAGATCGAATCTCAATATAACAACATGTTGGCCGACAGCATTAATCTTTAACCGTTCTTGATGCTTAAATAGTTGACTGTTTATTTGCGAGTTTATTAACTGTTTATTTATTTAAAGTCAAGCGTTTTTTTTATAATCAATGGCATATTACAACATTGCTACAGTAGAGCTGGGGGGTTGTAAGGGGGGGCTTCTTACATTCGCTTCATAAACACACGCACACTAGCACACACATGCAATCTTTTTTCTGCACCCGATGGATAGACTCATAATTTTCAAGCCCCACTGCCCCCCATCGCCCCAACACAATGCTAATGAAATACGCAACAAGCTTAAAATGTTCCAATTTATTGAAGTAACAAGTAGGCTAGTATCTAAATACAAACTAAACAAACAAAAACAAAAATAGAGAAAATAAAAGTGCTGCTGTGTCAAAATGTTAAAAAAGAAAAGAAGAGAAATCCATTTGGCAAGACAAAAAAATTAAAAAATTCAAACAGACATAACATAGGCTAATGTGTTTGATATGGGATTAAAATTATGGGCAGTGCATGAGATATAAACTAATGATTAATTATGTCAAAATTCCTTTGTTCCGATCAGAGCATGTGAGCATTTCTGGATATTCCTCGGCTCGCTCATTCCGCTCAGGGTCGCGCGCTCAGGCTGTCTCCGACTAGTTTTTTTCTAGTCAACTAGTAGCCTAGTTGTTTATTTAAGCCATCAGTGGACAAATCACCCCTTTATATTGATTTAATAACTTAAATAGGCTATACAGGGTAATGAGTGAGTGTTATAAAGCTGCACTCAAGCGCACGAGCCGGAGACAAAAATAGCAAGGAGACATTTAATTGTTTATTAATAAACTGGTGTTTTCTGCGTCGCTGCAAAGATGAAGATGCGATGTAGACTCGCCATGAACGAATAAAGATATAAAGGCATAAAAAGGAAAAGTTCCTCCCGTTGGCGCGCCCAACCTGTCACTTCTCTAGGCTATTTCCCACCCATAGAAGGGCGCGCCCCACACTTTGAGCGGCGACTACCATCTAGGGGGATCTAGCCGGTGTTCTGTCTCTCCCTCTCTCTGCTCTCTGCCGTGCAAGCGGCCGCGCGCTACAGTTTGAACCTACAGTCTATGGTTTGAACTTACATATTCACGTAGCCTTTCGAAAACAGGGACATTCATTGTCCCGGGAGAGTGCTTAAATTTCCCGGGACAGGTTATTAAAAAGAAGGACAATCCCGGTAAAACCGGGACCGGTGGCAACCTAACTTGCATTTAGACTTTATTTCCATGCAAAAAAGAAACACACAATCTTATTCTTGCTACATTTTAAATTTGTTTTGCCAAAGAAATTGCAGCTAAATTAAACGAAACGGTACAAATCGAAAATAGTCCAAAGCAACATAAATTAAAGACATGAGTTTTGCCTCTCTCGCGCTGGATCTCAGCAAGTTTATTTAGTCTCCCTTGCTCAAACATTCTTAAACTCTACAGAACCA
Organism: Chrosomus eos; assembly: GCA_036326025.1. Taxonomy (NCBI): domain Eukaryota; kingdom Metazoa; phylum Chordata; class Actinopteri; order Cypriniformes; family Leuciscidae; genus Chrosomus; species Chrosomus eos. The sequence continues at coordinate 53,473 of JAZAVI010000316.1, read as the reverse complement.
GTTGAAACAACTGGATTGAACACTTCAATTTAAATTTGTGTGTGAAAACACTTTAAATAGGCTACAATAAATAAACAACAATATTTATAATTTAATCAAATATGGGGACACATCGAGAGATGTAGCCTATCCTTAAAATAATTTTGCCTTTGCCATCGGGCTGGCTATCCGACACTCTCCATATGAATGAGGAACATTAACACCTATTGTCTGTCCCTCCAAACCCCCCACAGGCTCTCTGAGTCTGAGTCTGACTTAAAATAAAGAGAAGTCGCAATTCACACTTAAATCGCTCTTCTAGCATTATAGGCTATTAAAGTGTTGATAATGAAAGAATTAAATGATTTAAGCTACATGTGGTATTTCTGTCATAAAAGTTTATTACTAAATATTTCATTATTTAAATAATTTAAGAAATAAAACTGGTTTGGGCCAGCTTTTTCCAAGCAAAACTAAATATAGCCTAATCTTCAAACGCATGTTCATTTTGTTGTCATGAACAAAATGCTCAACTCAATATTAAATTCTACAGGGATCTTTGGGTCCAGGCATGTAAAATGTGAATTAGTTATTTTTTAAATTATTATTATTCAAATAAATATCGGTGCTTCGTGGTAGCCTACTGCTGATAAACTAAATAACATTTAGATAATAATTATGAACTTTAAATGAAACAATATAGCAACACTTCGACGAATAAATGATTTGATCTGTTTTTACATTTTAATTCAGGGCGATTTAGTCTCTACATTTAATTAAACGAGATTTTCACCTTGTCATTTTCTCATTGCGAGGCGCTCACAATCACATCATAAACATATTTGAGCAGATTCTCTGTACCTGTCGTTTTCATATGGATTACATAATCAGATAACATTTATTAACCTAAATATTTAGACATTTAAAGGCTTTAGACATAGCCGATTTCCTATCTTGACTGAGCTGAGGCAAGTGGCTTTCGGTTAATTTTTGTGACGCGCAGTTCCCGGAGACCGAGAGAGACGACATATAAACTTTTGTCATTAGCCTAAAAAAAGTTTACAGTTTTGAACGATGTAGGCTACTGTACTCTTATCTGTATGACCAAAAAAAAAATCACGTAGGCCTATAGCCTATTAAGTTATTTTAGCTGTTATGAGAAAAATAAATCAAATGAACGCGCTGCCTCGTTTGTCGAAAACTTTACTTAAAACCATGTTTTTAAAAACTCTATGTAGGTTATAGGGAATAAAACAAATATAGATATATATAGGCCTATATATCTTTTTTTTTTTTATACAAAACTGCTTTTGAACAATTGGTATTATTAGCTACAGATCTAAAGTCGTTCTGTTGGATAGCCTATTTGTTCCTTAGTGTAAAATGGAAATGCATGGTAATATTATTTTATAAATATAAGCAAAAAAATATGTGGTGTAACAGAGGTTTAGAACTAAACAAATCTGCATTAATAGCCTAAAAATATATAGATTTTTTACAGAAGTCCATGTTTGTTCGGGATTTGAACGCAGGTCTGCCGATTGATGAACCGTCAGCTTTACCACTCGGCCATGTCGAAGCTCACTGAGAAAAGCCCAAACGTTTATTTCACCAGTGTGTGTTCGCTCAAATGAGTGAGAACGTTTTGTTGTTAGCCTACTGTGAGTGTAGCCTACTTTACATGAATAAAATAGACCTTTTACAGTTTTAAAATATGATATCCTATCTGTATGACCAAAAATAACGAAGTAGGCTATAGCCTATTAAGTTATTTTAGCAGAAAAATAAATTCAAGTGAACGCGCTGCTGCGTTTGTCGAACTTAATTCAGTGGCAGAAGAAAACCCCATTTTAGAATACGCACTAGGCGTGGTGTGTCAAAATACTTAATTATAAACTTCAATATTTCGTTCAAAACCACATCAAAACGCTTTGTGACATTTTAAAAAGCCGTAACTGGAACCAGGATCGTAACTGAAATGCGCTGCATGTTATCTCTCAATACAGGAGCAGAAGCGCTGGTTCAGATTTTATTGTTTGTTGTTTAAACGTGCGTGTTTTAGGCTATATTTAAAAATATATATACTATATTTGATAAGGTCTATTTAGGGTAGGCCTATTCGCTATAGCCTACTGTGGAGGGGGGAAATCACCCACCGGCAAATCGCACCTTGCTTAACCATGTTTTTTTAAATTATTTCTGAAAGAATTCCAGTCCTGCTGTCTGCTGTCCTGTCCGTGAAGTTTTTTGTTTGTTTGTTTGTTTATTTTTTAACAGAACTGTTTTTGAAGACGTAAATTTAGTCAATCTGTTGGATGAGATTTGTTCCTTTGTGTATAATGGAAATGCATGTTAATTATATAAAAAACATATTTATTCGGGTTTCGAACCCGTGTCTTTGTACTGCTTAAACCTTCAGCTCTACCACTCGACCACAAGTTCGGCTGTTTAAGCGTCAGTGTGCCCACAAACGACTGATGCACTCTTCAATCTTCTCATTCCTCAATAGTTTAGCATCATTGATTGCACCTAATTTATTTTCACTGACTGCGAGATAGGCCTCTTTTAAATTGATTCATAAAATGTTCTGCTCTAAAAGTTTGCTATATTCTATTTAAAATGTAGGCTACTTTTACATACGTTTTGCTTTCGCTAAATGTCCCTTTGCGCCACCTGGCGGTCATTTCGCGAATGACTTAGAAATGCGACTGGGTTTTTTTTGCCGCGGTGAATTCACCGCGGCAGACGCCGCGGCGGCAATAGGCATTCTGGTTGGCTACCTACTGTATTTGCGTATGTTGGCGCAAACCTTTTGCCCATACCTGTCCCCTTAATCTGCAAATAAAAATTACCCTCAAACTCAAAGTCATTACAAGTTAGACTCAATTCCAGAAGCTCCAGGATCTCCTTATCCGGTCGAGAGGAATCTGGAAACCTAACAAAACAATCCTGCACTGCCCTTAAACCCAAGGGGGTCTCAATATTCGTATACAGACTCTCCACATCGAGCGAAAACAAAAAGGCCTCCGGTGGTACTTTTAAACACTTGACCTTTTCCAGAAAATCATAAGTATCACGGATATAACTAAAATGTTTTGTGGATAAGGGGTTTACTTTCACTTCCACAATCCGACACTATCGGATGACCAGGAGGCATGAAGGGTGTAGGCCATTTATCCTGGTCCTTGTGCACTTTGGGGAGCAAATAAAATCGCCTTGGTCTAGGCCTGAATTCCCCCACCAAATAATTCGCCTGACGTTTACAAATAAAACCTGTCCCAACTAAAGCATCACGATTCTTTTGATACGGGGTACAGAATCCATAAAGTTAGATCTTTTTACTCTGAATTAACGGCACCTATCTCTCAATTGCCTCAATCCCTCCTGTACGTACTGTGTTCTGTCCATGATAAGCACTGCACTTCATTTGTCCGCAGGCTTTATCACAATGTCCCGTATATGAGACAACCCCTCCAATGCTTCTATTTCTTATTTCCTTTTTTCAAAGAAGTCCCAGATCTCCCCAGGCAATTTCTGCGGTGGAGGCATCCACCCCGAACTTTCACAGAAGGGCCGGCTTTGAAAATCACTATCCGTGTTTGGCCCAAAAAAAAAACGCTTTCTGTACTTTGGTGTGGAACCGACCCAAATCCGCCAGTAATGATCCCCTATCAACCGCCTTAACCAAATGAGAAGGAATAAATGACAAACCTCTGTCCAATAAGCTAAAATGTGCTGGCGTAAACTCAAAACACTGGGATAAGTTGATTACAGATTTCCTGTTTATTTAATTTGCAAGTGGGCCCCGTCGTGAGGGCCCCTCTACAAGTTTAAATGGGCCATCCAATGCTGGAGCATGGTCCCAGTCGTTGCCGGGGTCCAATGTATCTGGTCCGCCTCTGTCTTGAACTGATCCCAGGGCAACATTGGGATACTGTGACCAGATTTTTCCGATAATCTCATTGATGGGCTTGATGTTCTTTATGGTCTGTTCCGGCAAGGTTTTATCCCAATTGATCATTGGAATGTGGATCACGGCATTGGGAAAAACCCCAAGAGCTGCCCCCTGCAGTCGCTCCAGGCTCTTCCTCAGTATTATCGGGTTCCCCTGCTCCCTATTATTTAGGCCAAATGAGAGCACCACATGTTGAGCCTCCGGGAAGACTGGAGTTTTGTGTTTGAGGAAGTTATAGGCCTGAGCCAGGTTTGCCCCCGGGTAGAAATCTACCTCTATCCTGAAACTAAATTTACGGTTATTTACGGCTAAACAAAACCGTAAATAAACGAAACTAAAATAATTAAGCCCCAATCCCCTGTAAGGGGTAGGTTTTAGTGCTTGTGCAGGTACAGGGATAGTCTAATTAAGAATAACCGACACATCGCAGGTACAGGGATAGTCTAATTAAGAATAACCGACACATCACAATAAGGCTCAATCAAACCAAAATTTAATTTTTTCATCTTAAATTGAGACCCTTTGGGAACCATGTTCCTAGCCTCCTGATCCAATGCCTCTCCCTCCTCAATCTATCCCTCTTGCCCCATTCTGGATTATGCTCCAGTCCAAAGATTTTCAAATTCTCAATTCCATGCCTACGGAAGTGAGGTACCACATGCCCTTTCCCCTGGATCCCTTTCCTCACCGTGTACCTGTGGGCCCACATCCTGGTGAGAATGGAGTTGTTGGTCTCTCCCACGTATCTCTTACCGCACCAATGACACCTGATCAGGTATACACAATTCTTCCGGTTGAGAGGAATGGCCCGTATAATTCTGTGGACTGCCCTCTGCTTGCCCCTCACAATGGTGCCCTGAATCTTCTTTAGAGTTCTGCTCCTGGTTGGAACCATTTTACTATGGACAAGGATATCCCCCAAGTTCTTACCTCTTCTATAGGCCGCCACGATCGTATATCTATCACCCAATACCTCCCCTTGCGATAGTACAAAATTCTTTCTTAGGCCTGATGCCAAGCCTTTGGCTGTGCTTGAAAATCTTAGGATGACCGGGAGTGTTCTTTTATGCGGCACTTTGGATGTCCTGATACTCATTTCCTTCTCCTCCTTTACCACTTTTCTCAAAAACGACCGTGGGTACCCCCTTTCTCTGAGGGCCTCCATCAGTATTTTCGTAGCTTCTACACGGTCCACTTCCCTGGTACAGATTCTCCGGAACCTCAAGAGGTGAGCTTTTACTATCCCTCTGAAGACATGACGGTCATGATGACTACTATGATGTAATAATGCATGTGTATCTGTGGGCTTGAAAAAAAACTTTAGCATCTAGTCTCCCGGTATCCGGAAACTCTGGACCTTTAAAGGTGGTTGTGTCCAGGAAATTGATTGCCTCTGACTTGAGCTCCCATTTCACCCGAATGGAAGGATGATGTGAGTTCAGGGTGTAAATGAACTCCAGCCATTCCTCCTCCGTCCCCTCCCATACCCCCCCATACATCGTCTAAATAGCGAAAGTATTGAGTGGGCAGCAATTTACACTTGGGAAAACTGACTCCTCCCATTCTGCCATGTAGATGTTTGCGTAGGCCGGAGCGAATCTTTTCCCTATGGCTGTCCCTTTTATTTGGAGGAAATACTGGCCATTAAACTCAAAATCGTTCTGGGTCAGGCTCTGCTCAAGGAGTCTCAACAATGCCCTGTCCGGTCTTCCTTCCTCCGGGAAACGCAGAAAGGTATACTTAATGACCTCCAGTCCCCTCTTCATCTCTGTTGGTGTATAGACTTTCGACGTCCATGGAGAAGAGCTTCGCCCCGGGACTGATCTTTATAGCTCTAATCTTCCCCAGAAAATCATAGGTATCTTTAACCTGTTAACCTTCACCCCCCACTCGGGGGCTCACAGCTGAAAATGACATACCTGGATTAAAATAAATACAGCTCCTGAGCACAATTAAGGTATCTTTGGAAAGAAGACAATTGGGACTCTACTAACAATCAATCAGAGTTGATAATACTTAAACAGATAAAAAGTTATAAAAGTTGAAGTGCCTCAAAAATAATGTGCGCTACAAATAATGTTTTATTATTTCATGTACAAATATATAAAAATAGACCTGGAGGAATCCAGATAGGTAAAGGATTGAAAGGATTTATATTTCAAATTTGAGGAAGATATAATGAAAAATGGGGTTCCTGCTAACTTTTTTCCAAGACTATGTCAGTTCCCTTTCTCCCTCCCCCTGCCTGAGGCACATCCCCAGAAATGACATCCCCACACTAAAATTATTGCAGTTGCTGAACTATTTGCACTACATGCACAATTTAGACATATTTAAAAAGAAGACACTTTAGAGTTTATTACCCAAATCTTAAAGTTGAAAAAACTTTCCCAGACAAAGATTTATAGAATCTGAAGTGTCTTGAAGATAATTTGTACTGCAAGTAACATTTGATTATTTCATGTAAAAATAAATGAAAACAAACCTGGAAGAATCCAGTTAGGTAATTGATTGAAAGACACAAGTCTCATCAGTTTATGTTTCAGATTTGAGGAAGATATTATGAAAAAATTAGATTCCTACAATATTTTTTCCAAGACTATGTCCAGGTACCAAGGATACATCAAAAAGCAACCTAATGACCAAATGTTATGAAGGGTACTGCAAGCTATTTTGGTCAATTCATAAAATTGTTCATAATAGTTATAAAATAATAGTTATATATTTTTTTGTTCTGTTGTGCAAATAAATCACTTGCATAAAGTCTTATGGTTTTGTGTATTATTTTATAAGTAAAATATTATAAAATATAAAAAAATAAATAACTGAACTTCTTTGCAACAGAAAATACAAAAAGTGATATAAGTACTGTAAAAGTAAAAAAAAAAAAAAAAATGCTGTTGTCTCTGGCAAAACGCTAAGTCCAGTTTAGTTAGTGTTGGTCATGCCAAACAGCGAAGCAGTCACGCTTTGGCTGAAAGCACAATGGCGCTGAACAAGTCTTACAAAAAACAGGGTTTTTTTTGGAACAAATCCTGCACTCACGCCTTCCTTTGGTGCTGTCTGAAGCAAAGTTCCCTGGTAAATGCCGAGTCTCATCTTCGTGGGATGGAGAAGATGAAGGAACATCAGCACGCACCAACACAGTAAGTTCCTCAACGAGACGTTCTCGGAATTGTTTCTGTGTCAGTGGCTTCTGGTTCTTCACACAGGCCATTTGACTGTGGAGTATAGAGGCATCGACAATGTCTATGTCCACGAAGTGGTAGAAGAAGGTACGATACCACTTTCGTGTTTTGTGTGAGACTGAGTAGTAGCCAATGAGTGCATCTGAGACATCTACTCCACCCATGCACCTGTTTTATTCTGCAACACAGTCTGGAACAGGTACATCCAAGGTTTCCCACAGTCCATTTCACCCTTTCACTTTCCTCTTCACAACATTCCCTCCGGTGCCACTGTGAATGGCGGAGCACATCTGTACCTCTCTTGTGTATATGAAAAACAGTAGAAAAACTCTCAGTAGAAAAACTCTCTCTCACACTCACTCACACACACACACACACACACACACACACACACGTATAATGTGTGCATGCTACATAAGTTATGTAACGTTAGCAACTCACCGATATAAAATTGGATAATCTTTTCCATCCGCAAGCATATCACCCTCGTCGCTGTCTTCACTCTCCTCAATTTCATCGTCGCTGCTTCGAGTGATCTCGAATAAAACATCTTCAGCAGAAAAAATCTTCTTTTGACGATCCATTTGATGAAAGAATCCGTCCAGTGAGTACTGAGTAAGACCCGAAAACAGATGCTGTTGACTAGGGAACCGTCTACTATAGCTTGTTAGTAGCCTGGTAATACCAGACTCTGCTACTTCACTTTGCTTCGTAGACAGAGTCTGGCATAGCATAATAGAGAAGTGTTTTCTCTCCCGCTAGGGGGTGATTTCTGAAGTTTAAAATCATTGGTTACCCGTAAGCCAATCAGATAAGTTTATTTATGACGTATGTTATGCGCCGAAACAGCAGCATCGAACCACAGACATCATGCATCAAACTCAAATCCATGATCAAACTTCCACTGTAAACCTGCTGTAAACACTTGATGATGCGAGCGAAATACCGGAGTGAACAGCTGTAAACGACTTCAGAGCGTCGGCGCACTCGCGAAAGTTAACAGGTTAATGAAACTGCGGTGCCTTGTGGAAAGTGAATTTAGATGATGCGTGATGAATTCCGCCACCCCAAAACTCTCGCTCCCGCAGTCAGAGACAATGGGTCTCCCAGGAGGGACGTCTTGAAAAGGCCAAGCTGCCCTATCCTTGTGTACTTTGGGTAAGAGGTAAAACCTTCTCTCTTTAGGTGTTAATAATGTACTGCACCTGTCTTTTATTAAGGATCCCTTTTTTTTAAGTTCCTCCATTTCAACCTTGATCCGCCCAACTGATTCAAGGTAAATGGGCTTTTCCAGCCTCCTATAGATTCCTTGTCCTCCAGTTGTCTCATTGCTTCCCTGACATACTGCTCTTTGTCCATTAGGACTACAATGCTCCCATTGTCCTCTGGTTTAATCACAATACTACTGTCCCTTCTCAAACCCTTGAGAGCCTGCCATTCATCTCGTGAAAGATTCCAGTCTTCCATCACCTCCCTAATCCCTTCCATCATTTTCTGGTCCCCTTTTATTATATGGGTCAATGACAAATAAGATTTTCAAGGTGAAAAAAAATATATTTTAAGCAAAACAGTTTTAAAATGCATTTTTATGTCCAAAAAAATGTATGGTGTTGATTTATATTGGTTTTTACAGCATTTTAAGCAGCATTAATTCATTATTAAACAAGATTTCTGATTTTACCACCCAAAAATGTCAGGTGGTGCGACCATATATTAATTTAAAATAATATACATTTAATGTACTTAGCATTACTGAGATTTGTAAATATGAATCATTGTAGTGTCTAAAATGCATATTGTGGTGGAAAATTTAAACTGAATATTAAGCTAAACGTGTTTTACCATTTGACCTTATTTGACATGCTAAATCTCTGAAACAATGTTCTAAGACATTCTGTATTTTAGGTGAATGTGTGTGTGTGTCGAACCCATGACTGTGTATAAATAACATAATATGGGAAATGAAACCAGACAGATGACTAGTTAGAACTTGTGATAAATGAAGTAATGGTTAAAACATATTCTTCTCTACCCAGTAACAGAAGAAGACTGTGAATGAATAACCAATCAAATTAATGTCATTATGCCATACTCCCTGTTGTATAAAAACTGTGGTTTCCGTGTTTTCGGTGGGATTCTCAATGGAAATTGTCTGAGAGATCCACCGGCCCTGGTTTTACTTGGGAGATTCTCTGAGTATTGCTCGAGAACTCTCCTGGCCGTAATTAAAAGCATTTAAAGGACATTTACTGAAGTCTGTCTGTCATTTTAAAGCTGCGCAGCAATAGAACAAGTAAGTTAGAATTATCAACTCGGCAGTAGTTGTCTGGAGACACGGAGTATAGGGTTTAGACTCGGCAGTAGTCGTCTGGAGACACGGAGTATAGGGTTTAGACTCGGCAGTAGTCGTCTGGAGACATGCCGGAGTACGAAAAGGCTGTAGTCGTCTGGAGACACGCCAAAGGATGAACGTAGACGTGCTAGCGTATAGGTTATACTAGAGTAGTCAGTCTTAGGGAGACAAATCTAAAATAGTTAGGTTTGAGGATGAAAAAATCCATCACAATATCACATGGCAAATTCCCTTTCTATTTCTTTATTTATTGCCCTTTTATTCCAAATTATATAAACGTCTGCTTTTCTGTGTGTTCAAACACCCATTTTTCCATAAGGACATTTTATGTTTTGTTTTTAACTGTAAAAATTATTTGTATACGTTATATAAAAGTTTATAGTTAATTCTTGTATCAATTCCCACTGCAATTGCAAAATGAAATATTTAAATGTAAATTTGCTGGTTGCACCACCTGACCATGACCGGTCGCACCACCTGATATTTTGATCAATAATGATTGATATTCACAAAATAAAAAAAGAAAGATATGTCAATGAATTTTATTCAGGTTTCAGTTGGCTTTTTTATTTTAATCCTGACAATTTATTCTCTATCTCAATCATATAATTAAATTTCATTAACAAGAAAGTGCAAAACAATACTGCATGTTATGATAACATTTGATCATCGCTTCTTTGAAAATATAACTTTGAAACCTCAAGGAACACATTTAATGAGAACATCTTTTACATGGAACAGTGAATTAGTGCAAATATTGGGCCCAGAAACATTAAGGGCAGAATTCAATCTACTGCTCAGTGCTCATGCAGTTAGATTCAGTAGTAACAGTAAGTCAAGATAAAAAAAAAAAAAAATATTGATCATCGCTTCTAGAAATTTAAAACATCTCCAGGAACACATTTTAAAAAACGAGAACATCTTTTATAAAATGTCATATCATGAATCAGTAAATTACTGCAAATATTGGGCCCAGAAATTAAGGGAAGAATTCAATCTACTGTTCAATAGATTCAGTAGTAACAGTAAGTCAAGAAAGAAAAAAAAAACATTTGATCATCACTTCTATAAATCTAGAAATTTAAAACATCTCCGGGAACACATTTCAAAAACAAGAACATCTTTTATAAAATGTCATATCAGGAAACAGTGAATTAGTTCAATATTGGGTCCAGAAAAATTAAGGGTAGAATTCAATCTACTGTTAAATAGATTCAGTAGTAACAGTAAGTCAAGATAAAAAACAACTATTTTCAAATATAATTCAAAGTCATGCTTTCAGAAAGCACAAACTGTCCCAATCTGTACTTTTCAGCTTTGAATGGCGTGTATTGAGGCGCTCTGGCTTAGAAATCACTTCCAGCACATCTGAGATGTAATAAAATACAATGTCAAGAGGGTGAGACCAAATGAACACATTGTAAAGACGCTGGGGGGAACTAATCCGTGGGGAATTTGCATATAATTAATAATTGGTAATTAATAATTATTCATACATGTTTGGATTAGATCAGTCTTACATGTTAATAAATCTCCCTCTAAGGGAGAATGTCATTTTACCTGAATGTATACATGTGAATCCTTTCATTTTAACGACAAGTTGATTGCAGTTAATTACACAGATCACGTCTTACAAAGCAGGCAAAATTAATTAGCTCAATTGTCAGAATAATATTGTGGGGGGGTTCCCCAATATTGTCTTACTTTATAGGATTTCAGGAAACGCAATTCTCTGGCCAGAAGAATTGGGCTTCCTGCCCTATAAACACATACTAATCAAAGTATGTTTCATTTGTAAAGCTTGTAGCATAATTTTAGATCTTTGGCACTTAAGAGACTTGAGAATGAGCAAAGAGAATGAATCCATCAGTCAATATAGTGTATTTAATAAAGGCATGTCTACTTATATATTTACTACGTTACAGGAATACATGTATTTACAAACATTAACACGAACGAAACACAATAAGACATTGATGAACGAGAAATGGTAAAGTTTGGACAATGGATAACTTACCCGCGTAAGCGAGTAAGAGAGAGAGAAAGGGAGTTACGTTCACCTAGACAGACAACCTCTCTGAAACAACACGAAAACACATTCTTAATGCTCTGAAAACAGGGTAACCTAATTTTACTTGCATGTGGAAGGGTCCTCTCATGTGTTGCTGTGTTCCTTGAGCAGCCCGGTCGAGCCGCTTGAGTGAGCAAAGTCCCTTGTGTGTAAGCGACGCGTGGCGTGGCTTGGCGCGCATGTCGAACAGAGGTTAACGTCTGTGATGTAACATTACCAACGAGCATAGTTCGGCTAAGTTCGTTTCACTTCGTGGAAGTGAACGGAGTCGACTACGGAAAACAAAACTTTGACTTACAAAGAAAAGAAACAAAGATCGGATCGGGTCTCCGGAGGAGACCACGAGATCGGGTTACATGGTGCAGCCTGGTGAGGAAGCGCGTGTCTCGGTTCTGCGCGTCACATGCGCGTGTTCCTCCTTTCAGAGCGAGCGCGCGCGTTTAAAAGTCCTTAGTAGGTGGGTTTGCTGAAGAGATATGCCACGCAGTGTTCCTTTCCTTCGTCGATGGGAATTAAACACAGAGGCTTATCTAGACTGAAAAACACAAACTAAACTAGAAACAAAATAAAAGAACGACGAAGAGCTCGCCGGAGGCGTGACGTTACATGATGAAGACTAGGATCAGGAAGCCAGAGAGTGTTTAAACTGGTGTTCAGTCCTTTTGAAGCCCTGACTTTTCCGCCTTCTTTTGGAAGAGGGTCCAATCAGGAGCTTTCTCTTTGGAGGGAGGTTTTATGGCCCATTGTGTTCTAACCAGGCATTTGACTCCCTAATTTCATTGGGTGTTTAAAAGCAGAATCTTCATAATTATTATAGTCATATGTGTAACAAAGTTTTAGCAAGATGTGATTTCAATGGCTAACTGGGGAGCGAAGATCGGAGCTCAGAGACTCCAAACTTGTCACAAATGGATTTGGTTAAACGTTAGTTGGCAAGGTTTGAAACATTATCCCAGTTTTCGAGAAACAGACCAAACACATAAAAGACAAATCATAACATGAGATTAGATACATTGTTCGTACACTTCTCAAGGAGAAATAGAATATATATATACATAAATGTAGAATTCATTCCTCCTTCTTTAGGACTCAGAGAGAGAGAGAGAGAGAGAGAGAGAAAGGGAGTTAGACCCCCACCTTCTCTTACATTCCTCTGGGAGGTGTAAACGCTGTTATCTAAGAATGCCAGGCTCTGACAGTAAGTTTTGGTTCTTACTGTCCCAAAAAGCTGGTGCACATAGAATCATACATTTTACTGTAATTTCTTGTCTCTGATTAATTCAGCTGGACCCTGAGGATTAGAACAAGACCAAGAACGATGTATAACGCTTCTGGAAATAGCCAGTTATGTGTAAAGTGCCCAATGATAAAAATCATAGTTATTCCAATGTAACAATGACAACAAACAAACAGACACACATAAAACACATTGAATATATTTGTTTAAATGTCTTTAAACAAAGAGAAGGTTCATTTCTCTTTAGAATCCCCTTTCCGTTGGCATTCCGATCAGCCATCAAATTGTCTTGTAAGTTAACACCACGCTATGTCCGTAGTGGATCTTACTTGTGGGGGATGTGTGTGTGTCTGTGTGTGTGGGTGTGGAATGTACATTCCAGGCCTCCAGTCTCTCTGAAGCCTTTTTGGGATTTTAGTTACTCAGGATATATTTAATTATTCAGATTCACCCTAAATACGCTACAACATTCTTCCCTCCTGACTGCTGCATGCAGCTCACCTCAACCTCATTGCCCACCACCTTGAGGACTTGCCCCACAAATGGTTGGCCATCATACTCCACAAGTACGAATTTCCCATTCAGATCTTTGGGGTTTTCTTTGGCTTGGGGACTTGTGGGAGGGACCTTAGTAGTATTCTGGAAGTCCACTTCTGTGGGATTGTGACACTGGCAGATGTCTGGTTTGCTACAGAAACAGGAGATCTCCCTGTGCTGGATTTTGCCAGGTTGTGCAGTGGTCACCTGATGGATTTTTAGTGTTCCTTTCACAGCTAGAACACTGTCTGGAAGAGCCTCGTCATATCTCTCAATGTCTTCATCAGAGATCCAGTAGTACTTGATGCTTGACTCATTTTCCTTTAACAACTTGTACAGATGCTCTGGGGTCTGCACATCTGCTCCTGCTTGAACAGCGGAGTCTGCAACACGTTTCACAGCCCCACCAACTCCATCAGGAGCCCCTTTGCCATGGGACTTTTCGGCGAAGTTCCATGTCACGTGCTTGATGCCAGAGAGAAATGGTACTGTGCTAAGGAGATAAAAGTTTTTTTTATTCCTGTACTGAGTGACAGGCCCATCACTCATGACATGTAAAGTTGTTGGTGGAGGATGGCATCTCTCCCTCACATCCTTCAGCACGGGTTCTAAGTGGGCCCATATAGCACGTTCATCATGCCGAAGGGATGAAGAGATGGTGGCATATGACTGACACCCATGTGCTGTATAGACCACACATGTGTGAACTGTGGCCTGTTTCCTACTTCCTCCGAAATGAAAAGCTTGGACTTCGCTGTTCAGCTTGCATGAAACATTTTCTGAGAAGTCTACATGAAGGCAAACTTCATCCTCTGTCAGGGTTTCTTTTAATGCTCTGAACTCTTTGGCTTGGTGCAACCAATTAAAGTGATGTTTTGCCAGAGAATCAAGTTTCTGGCTGAACAGCTCGAATAGATTAGACCATGTTCCACTTTGAGTCGTCTTGGCAAAATTTGTGAATGTCTTCTGTCCATCCGATTTAGTCTCTCGTGACCACTGCTGCCATGTAACAGCTACTTCCTCCTGAGGCACTACCACCTCTATCTCATTGTAACAGCAATTCGCACAAATTCGATACATGCAGTCTTTGCTTTGTGGATCACACACAATTGAAGTCAGCAGCTCTGAAATTCTGGCAGTTTGCAGAAGACCTTTCTGGTGCAGCTTGTCTACTAAAAGCTTGACATTTTCGTGGTCCAAGCACGCACATGTGTTCCGATCTGATGCTTTGGGTGGTGTTACATAAAAGGGACAGTGACGAACAAACTGTCTGTATGATAGCGATAAAGGCTTTTTTATTTCAGAATTATATTGAACATGAAGTTCAGTCAGGGATTTAGTTAAGACTCGCCTCTGTTGTTTGTTTTTGTTTTTAGTTATTGTATCCTTTTTCCCGTGTAGCAGGCGACTGTTCTCATCCCGACAGAGAAATTTAACTACTACTTTTTTTCTCTCCAGGGCAAGTTTCTTTGTACCCCTTGGCTTGTTTCTTTCGCTGACTGTTTTTTGCCTTTCTTTAACCTCTTAACCTTCGCCAGAGCGAGGGCGCTCTGAGCGTTTTTTTTTTTAAATCGTTCAAAGTTACTATCAGATTCAATGTTAATACCTTGACAAACTATACATAATTAAAAAGATATAAGACTGAAGGTTTAGTATTTGACCACTATTGTATTCTGAGAATCTTATAGTGACAGTTATGTCTTAATTTGTGTCTGGAGTTATGTAATCAAAAAATGAGTCGATACCTTTGATATGAATTATGAGCGTCAGCTGCTTCCATTCAGAAAAAAACTCCAGTGAGATCGTCACGACAGAGCTTGACAAAACAACGTCCATCAGGGCTTTTAGCTCAAAAGTGTACAGATTTGGAGAAATATTGATAGATTCTCATAGGTTTACATCAGATTTATATAGACAGGAATTATATTTATTGAATATCTACCCAAATGCGTCGATTTAATCATTATGAGCGCTGGAGACTCTGATGTACTGTGTTTTCAAGCAGATGGG
>JAZAVI010000316.1:0-38120 GCA_036326025.1 Chrosomus eos | reverse complement strand
AGTAAGTAAAACTCCCATCTGCGTGTTTTCAATACATACTGGCAGCCTGAGGGCGCCCTGTACACTTATGGACTCCAAATTTGGAACACGAAGAAGAATCATATCATGTGACATTTCAGGAAGTCCATCACGACGTAAACACTAACAGAGATCGCTGTAACACGCAGATAAAGATGTTTTGAAGACAATAAACATGATTGCAATGATATTTGGTTTACCTGTGTTCTTCGAGCCATGTCAGGTATTTTCATAATAATAGATTATATTTATAATGTAATGCTAATCGATATAGACTTTATCATGGTGAAGAATACTATAAAATACTATATTTTCTGTCCGATTTTTTTATCTGAAGCCAAATCAGAGCACAGAAGGTTATTTAAAACACTCGACTTGTGCTATAAAGTAAGTTTTAGAGCACAAACATGGTTTTAATCTCATAAATTGTCGTGTATTGATGGTGTGCTAAGCTAACATGCTAGCTAGCCCTTGGTGCACCTGCTGCCTAGCTGTTATATTTATGAATATTTCTAAATAGGACTGCTTGCTGAAATGTTTCTTTTTTCAAGAAGGTCATTTTATATAGTTTCAAATGTAAGGTGAGAACTTTGAGAACTTTCCCTAAAAGAGATTAGGGGTTGAAACAGTGTGAATAGCCAGTCGTTAGTAATTATAATGCAGACAAAAGAAAGCATATTTGGAGCAATAATCAGAGGCTGGAGAGGTGTGAATGTGTGCAGGGGAGACTTAACCTGACTCCGCCAGATGGATTTGCTCCGCATATCCATCTGGAAACCTTCCGTTGAAGTAGTTTTGGTAAGGGGCGAAAATCGTTTGACATGATCTTGAAAAACATTTAACTAAATAAAGAGTTTTAGACATATCATCTTCAGATTTTAAATATAACATGGTCAGACATGTGGCTTTAGCTGCAGTGCATTTCTAGATTGCTACAGGGCCAACTTCAATTTTATTTTCATGAAAATATTTCATAAAAATAAATTTCTAATAACTTGACAAAACTTTGAAGCTATTTATCGACTAAGCTAAGATCGATATTTTGTCCATCTGCTGCTGCTGATGAATTCATAGATTCAGGTGTAAAGTTCATTATTTTGTCCAGTGTCCTTGTCCCTTCCCTGTGCTTTTTTTGGTAGTCCCTCCATTGCTGCCTCGTTTTTTCTTGTTGTGCTTTGGAAAGCTGACTTATTGTTTTTTTTCACTATTTTTCCATCATTTTTCATTTTTTCATAACAAAAAAAAAAGAATGACAGAGTTGTGGGTGATTAAGATGTAAACAAGCTTACTAATGGCAATGTACAACATACCCATCAATCTATAAAAGGTACATGGTTTCAGACCCCTTCAATTTTAATTTAATGAAAATATATGGGACATACAGGTGATTTTTTATTTTTATTTGAGGGTTTTCTTAAGCTGTAAGCCATAATTATCAAAAATTAAAACAAATAAAGGCTTGAAATATCTTGCTCATGTAATGATTCTATATCATATATTAGGTTAACTTTTTAACTTGAATGACTGAAATAAATTAACTTTTGCATGATATTCAATTTTTTTGAGTTTCACCTGTACTATATCATTTGTAAAATAAATTATTTTAGTTTAAATATTTATACAATGGGTTGTTAATCATTCGAATTCATGACTAATAACTATGCTTTTCTCAATGCTGTATGACACTGCTATCAAGTATGTATTATTAACATGTAAAAACTTTAATTACCACAAAAAAAAAAATAACAGAACACCATATTAACTTAAGTTGTAATGTATGTAGATAATGAACACAATACCTTGCTTTTCTTTTGGCAAGGTACTCTGCCCTTGCAACTGGATCACTTTTTAAACGAGCTCTATGTCGTGCTGTTTTCTCCTTGCTTGATAATGGCATCTACAAAAACAAATTAAAATAGATTAATTTAAAGATGCAATCGTTTTAGTATCAATGTTGATTATACAGTCATATATTCTTGAAGAATAGGACTTTAAGATGGACAATATGCTCTTTAAATTGTAACTCATATCATAATACAATAAAATATATACATATGTAGATTGCACCTTTAAACAACTTAAAAGCTTTATATATTTATTAAAATGTATTTAATATATTCAAAAACATGAATTAACATGACTTTTTTTAGTTGGTTTAACTGTAACTCTGGTCGCGACACCTGACATATTGGTCGCACCACCTGACATTTCAAACTCAATTCAAATCTAACAGGCATTAACTTGGACGCCTATACAAATGTTTGACCATGTGCTCAAGGTTACACATAAATTTTTTAAATCAAATACACATTTTTATAATAACAACACATTTTCAAAGTTTTCCAGGGGTCATACCACCTGACATGATAAGTTGAATCAACCTCATCATTACTCAAAAATGTCAAATTATCTAATATTTATGGGAGGGTGACTAACCTTGTTACTGCATCAAAAGGGTCCTCTGGAGTCTTCTGTGTGATGTCATATGCTGTCACGTGGTTTTCTTAAAGGAACATTGCATAAAATTGCATTTTTATGTCGGTCGCCCTCCCTGACATTAGTAGAAGTAAATTTTTCGGACAAAAGTTTTTTAAGTAATAGAATAGTTTTTAAATATGACCGATACACTATTTCCCCTCATTTATAAGGAATTTAACATAAAATCATGCCAAAATATTTGATTAAGAATTTTATTGAGAAAATTAACATTTATATCTCAGTTTTGTTCTCTGCTTGTATGTTCGGACGGTCGCACCACCTGACATTTTTGGTCTTTCAAACACCAAAACTCAAAAAAATCTATTGAATTTCAATTAAATGAAAAGGTTTTCTTATAAAGGACATAATGTAGATCCCTTTGATATATGACATGTGTTTATTCAAATTCTTTTTAGGAAAATAATGAATTTGGACACAAAAAATACATGTCATGTCATTAACCCATATTCTGAACTTCTTTTGTGATTTGAAAATCTTCAGGCTCCCATCCCGAGCTTGTTGTAAACGGAGCCTGCTGCCCATCACCCTCTCCCTCTTCCTCAAAGAAGACCGCCAGTTTTAATCGTCTGTGGTACTCTGTAAGCCCCGCTCCAGCCTCTAGCCGATTCCAGGCAGTCCTTTCCATCCCCGTGCCCCTGGGGACGAACGACAATCCCTTCTGTAATACCGACATCTCCGCTCGACTCAATATCCAGGTACGGGAGAGGTTCACCACAGTCCCATGCCCCCGCATGGCTGGCTGCCCCTCCCCTATTAGTTTAAATGAGAGAACCAATGTTGGAACATAGCTCGGCCCGCACTCCCCGTCCAATGGGTCAAATCCAGCTCTGTTCTGAAGTTTTGGCCGGGGAGAGAGACTATGGTCCTCCCAGTGCGAGTGATGTGGGCCTTAATCTGTTGGAGTGTGTTAATTTGGTTCCTTGGGAGATATCTATGATGGTTTATGATGGGAATAAGAACCTGAGCATTAGGGAAAGTACTTTCGGCTGCCTGCAGAGTCTTCCTAATCCAGGCATCCACCCAATCAGCAGAAGCAGAGGTCCTATCATTTATCCCAAATGATAATACCACCTTAGTGACCCGGTCCGCCGTAGGGGTCTTGTTCCGGACAATCTCATGCGCATGCAACCAACGTGCCCCCGGGTAGCACACCACCTGAATCCTCCTATCACCCGTCCTCGGTAGCCGATTCATGTTTAAGTCCCCTATAATTAAAATGGATCTCTTTGGGTTTAAGGACCAGTTTTTGAGTTTCGCGCCTCCATGTTCCTGCCTTTCAAAACCGTCACAATCATCCATCTTCTCCTCCTGTGATTTCCCCTCCTCCTTTTGTGATACTCCCCCTTCTTCCTCGTCATTATCATCATCATCCTTATCATCCTCCTCCTCTTTTCTCTTTCTTTTTGTACCCTCCTCCTGAATCACTTGAGACCCGCTGCTCCCAACCACCTCATCCAATGTAAGCCAAATCCCGTCATCTCCCTCAGTACTATCTGTGGTTTGTAAACCGGAGACCTCTGAAGTCTGGTCTTGTTGGCTGGCCATTGGTTTCATCAGCCCTATGGGATCCTGGTGTCTTACTATGGCCAGGCCCTGCTCAACCCATAGCTGTCTGATCTCCTTCCTTGCCTTTTCTATGGTGCTGGTTTTGATGTTTTTAAAATTCCTGCGGGCCCATCTGATGCCTACTTCTAGGCCCCTCTCCCTATCTTCTTCCTGCAAATCCGTCTCCTTCAACCGAGAACGAGTTTTCTCCAAGATCAAAGAGTAATGTTTCTTAAGAATCTCCAGACCGTCCCTAAGCCATTCCTTGGCATTCCCCTGGAGTTCCTGGCTGACTACGGATGTTGGGCCTGCCGGCAATACCACCGCCCCCAACCATTTTGTGACCCTCTGCAAGGCCCTTGGCCCAGGCTCCTCCTCTGTCTCCCATAAATTAGCAAGGTGGTGCATCATTTTAATGTGGGTTAACCTAACCCAGCCCCTCAAACAAGCATGGAAATCCATCTATGGAAAGAAAAAAGGCTTTAAGTATCACCTATAGACCCTTATCACAAGTACTGTATGCTTCAAACTAGGAGTACGAAGTCTCTGAGTAGATTTGTTCCCAACCAGCGAACCTCCCCACACCACGAAGAGATGTGGTTCAGTAATCCCGGCCAGGCATCATACCCCCAAGAGTTCACCATCTACCATCCCACACTCCCCAGACATCGTCCAGAAATCGCCAGTAGGAAAAAGGGACCTTCCCACATTTAGGAAAAACAGTCTCCTCCCATTGGGCCATGTATATATTCGCATAAGCTGTTGCAAACCTCTTTCCCATAGCTGTTCCCTTAATCTGTAGATAGAATTCCCCTTCAAACTCGAAATCATTACGAGTCAAACTCAGCTCCAAAAGTTCCAGAATCGCCTCCTCCAGTCGAGAAGCGTCAGGGAACCTGGCAAAACAATCTCGCACTGCCTTCAAACCTAGGGGAGTCTCAATGTTAGTGTAGAGACTCTCCACGTCCAATGAGAACAGGAACGCATCAGGTGGCACTTTCAAATCCTTGACCTTTTCCAAAAAGTCATAGGTATCCCAAATAAAAGTCAATAAACTCCGCTACCCTATGACTCTCACTCCCACTGTCCGAGACAATCGGGCGACTGGGAGGCATGAAGGGGTTAGACCATTTCTCCCGAGGTTTATGGACCTTAGGAAGTAAATAAAACCGCCTGGGCCTAGGCCTCACCTCCCCCAACTAATTCGCCTGTCGTTTGCAAATAAACCCTTCTCTTAATAAGGAATTAACAACTCTTTCAATGCGGGGTACCGACTCCATAAAAATGGGAGCTGCCAACTTGGAATAAAAGGACTCATCCATTAATTGTCTCAGTCCCTCCTGTACATACCGCGCCCTGTCCATGATCACCACCGCACTTCCCTTATCCGCAGGTTTAATCACAATATCCCGTGTGCGAGCTAACTCCCCTAATGCCTCCACCTCCTCCGGAGGCAAGTTAGGTCTCGGGGCCTGTGCCCCCGACAAAGCTACCTGGACCCCTTCCAAGTTTCGTTCGAAAAAGTCCCATACCTCACCAGCCAATTTCTGGGGTGGTGGCACCCAGCCCGATTTCTTACAAAATGGCCGGCTTTGGACATCCTTGTCCACGTTCGGACCGAAATAGACCGCCCTTTTAATTTTGGCGTGAAACTGACCCAAATCCGCTAACAACGGGCTTCTGTCAGCCTCCTTAACTAAATGTGAAGGGATAAATGCTAAGCCCCTATCTAGTAACTTAACCTGTGCCGGTAGACAAATTTACGACAGAGCCTCCTTTATTCAAATGAATCCCGGGACCCTGATCGGAAGGCCCTCTCACATGTTTAAATGGGCCAAACAATGCTCCAGCATCGCCTGGGCTGTCACGGTGGTCCAATGGATCCTGTCCGCCTCCACCTTGAATTGCTCCGCCGGCAAGAGGGCCATGCAACACCCCGTCCTCAAGATGATGTCGTTTAGACCCTCCAGATTCTTCCTCTGCTGTTCCGGCAAAGTAGGGGAAAAATTAATCAGTGGGATGTGGACCACTGCATTGGGAACAATCTCGGCTACCGCTTCTTGGAGCCGCTCCACACATTTTCTTAATGTGACCAGTTTACTCTAGGCAGGTGGTTCTGGCCTTCGGATTGAATGACCGGAACCAGTCACCTTGGACACCGGGGTCTTGTTCTTAATAAGGCTATAGGCTTGTGCCAAATTTGCCCCCGGAAAGCAGTGCACCTCCACCTCCGGGTTGAGGATTGTCGGGATCTTATTCATATTGGAGTCTCCCATTACCAGAATTGGCCTCTCTGAGACCAGATTCCAGGACTTGTGCCTATCCCCCCCCCCCTGAAATTTCACGGCCTTACTCCTTGGGGCTTGGCCTGACTCCTCTCCTCCCTCCTCTTGGGCCATGAGACGGGCCACATCTTTTGAAGCCCGCCGGATCGTCACCTCCCTGAGGCTCTTGATCCCCCGGCGCGTCCACTTAATGGCGATCTCCCATGCCTCCCTCCAACGCACCCTGGATGCGTGGGAAACCGCCCGGCTTGCCTCCTGCAAGGCCCTTTCGTAATGGTCCTCCAGGATATCTATCCCGGTTTCCAGCCAGTTCTTGGCGTTACCAAATATCAGCCAATCTGTGCTGACTCGGGAGTGCTGGCTGAATGCCCGAGGACATTTGGACCGCCAACCTTTAAAGTTTGGCAGGTGGCGTATTCCTGTCTGCCCCCACCCCCATCTCGAACACATGGTGGTACGCTTTCAAGAAGGTGTGCAGCACCCTAATCAGGGCCTTGAACTCCCTGTCTTCTCTCTCCTCTCTGCGCTCCATTTGCTTTATTAGTGTTTTTTTTTGTATTTTTTCAATCCACCTATAACAAGAGAAATCATCTATTACTCCCTATTCCTGACCCTCTCATCATCCTTCCCCAACTTTATCAAAAAATGAACCAGGAGATGTTAAACCGGTCTGGGCCGAACAACTCCCTAAGGGCCTGTCTGGGCCCGTATTCGTCCTCCCTTTCCGCCCCCTCCCCGACTTGAAAAAGTCGAGGAAGGCGCCAGAGGGAGTGCTTCATAATACCACTCCTCCCAAAATGATCCCTAAACAACCAAACAGCACATTTTAAACCCTGAACCACCGCAACCATGTGGTTCAGTAATGCCGGCCAGGCATCATACCCCCAAGAGTTTAGAGATGGTCCTCACTGCAGAACATGAAATCCACGGGGAGGAGTCGGATCTAGATCTGACTCCTCCTACCTTACATACCTAAACCTACCCAGCTCCACCCCTTATCCCTAAACCCACCCCTAAACCTACCCAACCCCACCCCTTAATCTGGATCCGACTCCGCCCTCCGGATCTCGTGTACTGCAATGAGGTGCTACTGAGAGTTTATTCTCTTTTTCCGAAAACATTCTATTCAATCAATCCCACCCATAAGCATTCAAGGGTGTGTAACCTTCATACTGGGTTTACTCCTGATCAGCGAATCGAATCCCTCTCAAAGGGCTGTGATTCGATAATCCTGACCAGGCACCACACCCTCTGGAAGTTAATTTTCCCTTTTTTGCCAGCCAGTTTCCTGGCCCGGGCTAATGTTGAACCTCATGAGAGAAACGAACTGGGGAGGGCCACGAGACTGCCCAGAGCTCCCCACAGGTGCCTGACTTGGCCTCCTGCTTTCCGCTCCCTCACTCGATCCCCACCGGATCACCCGGTTCAGGACCAATTGAGGCAGCACTTTCCTAACCCACCATAAAGAGTTGGCTCTTTTATTTCAAAGGTTCCTTACATTCAGTCCTTTTGGAAACCCCGTGTCCAACACCCGAATCCACCCTCTCCCTCTCCCGTCTCTTTCTCTTGTGCCAATTCGGGCTGTGCTCCAGTCCACAAATCCTCAAATTCTGCACCCTATGCCCCTGAAAATGCGGAACCAAGTGTCCCCCCTTCCGTCCCATCCCTTTCTTTATTGCAGACCTGTGTCCCCACATCCTGGTCAGGATCGAATTTCCCGTTTCCCCCACGTACCTCTTACCACAATAGAGGCACTGGATCAAATAAACACAGTTAGTTTGTCTCAAGGGGATCTCCTGTTTGATCCCCTTGAGCTGAGCTTAGTCTGCCGTGCACCAACATGTCCTTCAAATTCTTTCCCCTCTTGTATACCCCCACCATCCTGAATTGTTCCCCCAACCTCTCATCTCGAGAAAGTCTCTCAAAATTTCTCCTAATCCCTATTGCAAAACCCCGGGCTGTGCGTGAAAACGGCACCACCAATGGAAGAGCCTGCTTCCCCCCGGTTCTGGTTGTCCCCCTCTTCTCCTTTTCCTCCTTGGCCCCTCCCCTTAGGAAATTCCTTGAATACCCCCTTTGTTTCAGAGCCCCAAATAGTATCCGAACCGCCTCAATCCTATCCCCTTCCCTTGTGCAAATCCTCCTAAACCTCAACAACTGTGCCTTAACTATCCCCCTGAAAACATGTGCATCATGATGACTCCCTCGGTGAAGCAAAGCATGTGTGTCTGTGGACTTAAAGAAAACCTTCGAATCCAACACCCCTGTGTTCTTAAAATCCTGCCCCTTGAATATCGTTGTGTCCAGAAAATTGATGTTCTCCTCCCCCCATTCGTATTTCACCCAGATGGATGGGTGATGACTATTCAATGTGTCCACAAACCTCAGAAAACTCTCCTCGGCTCCCACCCTGAACTACCCACAAACGGGTCCCCCCTATCCACCCTGTCCTCCCTCCCTGCTCCCCCTCAAAAAACACTGCCAATTTAATTCGTCTATGATACTCTGCTAAACCGGCCTCCACCTCTAACCTATTCCAACCTCCCTCCCCCTTCCCAGAGAGGCTCACCACGGTACCTACACTTTGGTTAACCGAGTGCCCCCCCCTCAGCAGTTTAAATACACCCTCCAGTGTTCCCACATAGCCCTCCCCGTAACCCCAGTCCAATGGGTGAAGTCTAATTCTGTGCGGAACTGCTCCCGTGGAAGTATCTCCATACCCTTCCCCGTTTCTCCAATAATGCGGTTCATCTGTGCCAAAAACCCGGTCTCTTTCTTAGGCAGACACTAATTGAAACTAACCTGTGGTATCCAGATCTGTGCATTCGGAAAGACACCCTCTGCCACCCTTAACCCTCTGAGGTCGGGAAACGCGCCCGCGCGTTTTGCTGGATTTTTTCCTTATCAGTGCAAAAGAGAATCAAATTACTCTGTTGATTTTGATCTTACATTTAAGTGTTGTACATCATTAGATCGCGAATTAGAAATAAAGGCCTGCCTCTAATAAAAGCCTGCTTCAAATAAAAGCCGGCCACCATCTGCAGTTCAGGTAAATAAAGGCCCCGGTCTTTATTTGAGGAATTACGGTATAACGATCCGCAAGTTTTGTCCCTAACATTTAGTGAAATATAACGATCCGCAAGCTTTGTTTGAGTTCTTCTGTGGTCTAGTGGCAGATCGTTTGC
Organism: Chrosomus eos; assembly: GCA_036326025.1. Taxonomy (NCBI): domain Eukaryota; kingdom Metazoa; phylum Chordata; class Actinopteri; order Cypriniformes; family Leuciscidae; genus Chrosomus; species Chrosomus eos. The sequence continues at coordinate 28,588 of JAZAVI010000316.1, read as the reverse complement.
CAAGTGTGTCAGAGGTTACGGGTTCGAATCCGCCCTCGGTATAGTTTTTTTCTCTCGTTTTTTCTCTCATCAAAACCGAATATGTTCATCAGTGGTTACAGTCTATATCAAGCACACACGTATACAGGACACACGTTTGTGTGCATTTTATTTGTGATTTCAACGGAATGAATAGTGTCCGCAATGGCGATAGATTAAAGAGCGCGTCAGAGTGAAGACTGCGCGCGCACCGCCACAAGAGAACACTGTATCCATGACTGATAGCAGCGGACATAATGAATCCTCAACTTTGAAATATGTATGATCAAACTAAGACATTTATGGAAAAAGACAATTTTCTTTTCAAGATGTTTCCAACTCTGACTTTGAACTTTGAACTGAAAAAAACATGTATATATGGTGAAGGGTGTGTGATATAAGTGTCCAGACATATACACCCTGTATTTTAAAGAAGAACATTTTATATTTGCAATACATTATTCTTTCACAAAGAATTCAAGGACATTATTCATGTCCCTAAAGGTTGGAGTTTTCCTCATTTTTTTAATTAAGGCATTAAGATTTTTTATTCCTCTTTTTAGTCAACTTTAGCATGGGTGTGTTCACTTATTCTAAGCTGTGTGTGTGTGTGTGTGTGTGTGTGTGTGTGTGTGTGTGTGTGTGTGTGTGTGTGTGTGTGTGTGTGTGTGTGTGTGTGTGTGTGTGTGTGTGTGTGTGTGTGTGTGTGTGTGTGAGAGAGATTGTGTCTGTTACAGTGACAAGAGTTTAACCCTTTAAGGCCTTGTCTTTTTGGATATATATCTTTTTTTTATTAAAAAGAAAATGTGCATATTACAACCCATATATTTTAAATGCATTGTTTGCTTTAAATTAAATTAAGATTGTATGTTTGGTAATTGAACCTAAATAAATTTAAAATTAATGTGCTATATTTCAGATCAATATATTTGTTTTCCTTCATTTTAATCAACACTAACTTTATTCTCATCTGAATTATAAATAACTTATTTCTGTATAAAATAAAAAATCCCGAATAATCCAGACCAACCAGAGCACACTATTTCTACAACATCATCAGTGCTGAAGCGGAACTATCAGAGCCGTTCGGCAGATAGCGAGCAGATATTTTGTCACGTCGTGCACAATAACCCTAAAGGCACCAGGGTGGCAGTGCCACCGGCTTTATATATATATATATATATATATATATATATATATATATATATATATATATATATATATATATATAAAAAAATATAGCTGTGAACAGCGATGAACGGCCAAAGCCGGCTTGGGCCCGTAATCGCTGCTCGCAGCTATATTTATATATATTTCTATTTATTTTTAAAAATCAGTCGTCACCCTCCTCCTCCTCTTCATCATCTGCAAAGTACTGGAGCTAAATAAAAATAAAACGATTAATAAACACCAGAATTGCAACTAGAGAGTTTGACATTCTACATTGACTATATCCATTACCTCAAAATCATCATCATCATCATTTTCCCCTTGGCGGGGGAGATTGGGGCTGTTGGGTGGAGGAGGAGGTGGAGGAGGAATATTACCTGCTCCTACAATCTCCTCAGAGGAGGAAGGATGTTCACTGTCCTGCAAAATGACACAATACAACATCTGTCCAACTGCACATCATACGATAATCTGTCTAAAACAGAGGCACTGTTTAATGACAAGTGTACTCACTGTGCGGCTCAAAATGACCGTGGATGCCTTGGGGAAGGAAAAAAAAAAAAAACATGGAAATAAATTAAATGTGAATTTTTACCACAAGCTTTAATTTGTTATAAATCAAGTTAATAACAATTAAGATTTGGCCAATTGAGAAAAAGCATATTTTATCAATCTTATTTCTACTTACCAAAGTACCACTTCCACACGAAGTGTTTATCCCACTGTCGCTGGATGCACTATTTCCCATGTTGTTGTCTGAAACAAAGAAAGCAAATATATTTTTATTATATATAATTTTTTTATTATTATTATTAGGTCCGTAAATCCCTCCCATACACCGGAAGGTCAAAAAGTTCAAGCCATTGTGCCATCCACAGAAGAATGAGCCCAGATGTTTAAAGCACAAAGGTGACTATGTACAATATTTTATTTATTTATTTGTTTATTTGTTTGTTTATTTATTTATTTATCATGTCATTTATAATATTTTTATATTATTTATTTATTTAATTAATTGTGATGGTTAATCAACATAAATATAATAAAATATTCAAATTCATTCATGCATCTTATTATTTAGACACATAGTAATATTGTGATTTCCCTTGATTCATTTATTAATTCATGTTGCAAGTGAGAGTGAATATAGCACCGTGAATATAGCACCTGTAAAGTAATGGAAATGTGGGAATGTTATTTCAGTGGTATTTGTTTTTTGTTTGTTTTTTTTGGCTGATTTTTGGTTGATTACCAGAGCCTCATCGTGTGCTTCACTTCACTTCAGAGCTCCATGAGGCGATGAGAAACGTTACTGCACCTGCCTGCCTGCCAGACAGACAGACAGACAGACAGACAGACAGACAGACAGACAGACAGACAGACAGACAGACAGACAGAGAGAGAGACAGACAGACAGACAGACAGACAGACAGACAGACAGACGGATAGATGGATAGATGGATAGATGTGATGTAGATGTGTCTGGAACCGTCTGTGTCGTGCTTGAAATGGTCCATGTGAGTTTTGAGGATGGTCCAAGTTATTATTCATAAATGCCAGGCTGTATGTTATATGTTTAACAGTCTAAGGTCTGTTTTCCTGAAAAGGGTTGATTCAACAGTTATACTGAAAATACAAATAAAACAAACTGGATCACAAAACACACTCCTCTCTTGAACTTACCAGGTGAAAATAATCGTTTGGCTCCCTCTACTGGGCACATCGATTGACTACAGGTGCTGTTAATGTAGCATACATTTATAAAAGTTAAAACATTTAACAATCCTTAAAGATTTCACAGATTATATGTTCATGATTGTGTAAAACGATACCACAGTTGAAATGAGCTGGATCAATGCGTTTTTTCTCCACTCGTAGTGAAATCCTCAAGGGGACTTTTATGTATAAAAAAAATTAAAACAAATGATTTTCTACGTTATTTTGTTTTCATGTCGATATTAATGTTGTAATAATAAATGAAGTTTTATGTAACAAAGTTCGGGAGGAGCATGTTCAGGTAATCATCCAATCAGCACAAGAAGAAGCCAGTATAAATAAAGCCTTCCCTTACCTCCTGTCTCATGACTACTTTCTCAGCATCCCACCACCACCCCTTCACCCCACATTCGGCGGGGTCCGCTCATAGATACCTATGACCTCTAAGGTTAGGGGGAGTATAGTCTCAGCCTCAGACGTCACGCCCACGGAACGTTGGCTAAACGTCTGATGCATATGGTACACTTAACTGGAAACACTTCAGGAATGTCGAAGTCGTCATCTGATTGGTTGAATTTCATCGGATTTCCGGGGGGCGCGAGTGTCGCGTTTATTTTCGGTTCGCCGGGAAACAAAGCGCAGACGTGTGATTGCGGTAGAAAAACTGTTGTGTTTACATGAGTGACAACGAGCATTTATCAAGATCAGCTAAACGTAGTAAATGTAGTAATCAGTAAACGTAATCAGCAATGACTTACTGCTTGTTTTCTTCTCCTTCTTTGATTGTCTATGCTGACTGACTTGTTGCACGCTGGTCTGTTGTTGTGGGGACATTTCCACGCTCCGATACGTGACGCTGAACGAAACGAACTGTAATTGGTTGTTTGACATGTCGGTCAAACGGCCTTATGGGCGGGCCTTGGCCAAAGAAAGCTGCTATGAATTCCAGACCTTCAGCCGTCAGTCTGAAGGTCTGGCTACGCGAGACTAGGGGGAGTACTCTGGGGTCGGGCCGAATTCTGAGCTCAGAGCCCTCCCCCCGGACAGCAAGCCAAATACGCATTATTATATTACATCAGATTTCATTAACATGTAAACTCGTGAAATCTATACTTTTATTCCCGAGTGATGGAGAAATAGTCTCTGGAAATGAAAGTGAAATGTGAAGGTAAAACATGACAGCTATTTTTTTTTCTAAAGGCTAAATTGTTAAAATGCATACGATTTTGGTGGCTTAAAATTTTATGTAAAAAAATAAATAAAAATGCTCATAGCGTTTTAAACCTTGAAATCGCCCTATTTGTATTTTCGAGGTTATTATACCAACAGTGCTATAAGAATAATATCAGCGCAATCACATGCGATTTCATTGATTGCATAACTTAAAATATGACGCCTCATATTGTAGAAACGACATGTGAATGGCATTAAATAACTGAAATCTGACATAAAATATATGTTTTTTTAATGTAATGTTAATTTTTTTTTTTTTTAAATCGGTACTTTTATGACGCATATGAACTCGGGATCAACCTTGAACCCGCGCGTCATAAGCACGGGCAAGCACCTGCCAGCACATGGGGTGGGGGGGGGGGGGGGTCTATTCTGCATCTCCTCAGAGACGAAAAGTTTCAAAAATGGACATGTGAGTGTTTTTTTTATTATTATATGTTTAAGCCTTGTGCATTGTTCGAATTCACTACCCTTTCGTTATGATTTAAACTAAAAAATGTATCTGATATTTTTTTTTTTTTTCTATGAATCTATTAATCAACCTTGGTCCGGATCAAAACTACTAAATGGGTTTCTATACTTTTATCACCGAGTGGTTGAGAAATAGACTCTGGAAAGGAATGTGAAATGTCAAGGTAAAACATGACGGCTATTCTTTTCTAAAGGCTAAACTCTTCAAATACATACGATTGTTGTTGGGTTAAAATTTGTATAATAAAAAAATAATGCTTAGGCCTGCAGCGTTTTAAAGCTTGTTTTAAATCTACATTTTCAACGTTATTACAGTGCTATGAGAATAATATCAATGCAATCACATGCTACTTCACTGCATAACTTAAAATATGACACCTCAAATAGTAGAAACGCCATGTGAATGGCAGTAAATTACCGAAATCTGACCTAAAACATATATTGTGGGCGACAATCTGAAAGCCAAAATAATTTGTCGGCCGAGAGACTGAACAGGGGAAACTAATTGCCAGACGCGCTTGCTCAATGAACCTGAATCCAAAGACTGCGTTTTGTAGATTTATTCGTGTTAGAGATGAACAAGGTTGTATGTCCAATACATTTCATTATTGTTTCACTGGTATACGAAATGGTGTCCAAACGGCATTAAACATGTGTTCTACAGCGGTCAACAAAATAAGACTTCCCCCGTCACCCCCGCTCTTCCTCACGAACCCCACAGGTGAGAAGATGATATAGTCTCACTTCCTACACCACCAGGTGCCTTAATTACCGTAAGTAACCAAAAGAATGTGCTCATAGAATAAAACAATATCAGGCTCTTACATATATGTTTAATGTAATGTAAAAATTCAAATAATCGGGATATTTTATATCGGGATATTTTATTGTGTAGGCCATACGCGATCAACCTTGAACCGCACCGGCAAGCACCTGGCAGCACATGGGAGCAACATTCTGCACCCTTTAACATCCATCTCCTCAGAGAGGAAAAGTTTAAAAAATGAACATGCGAGTTATTTTTTTTGTATGTTTAATTAATCTGTGATGTGTAATAGTGTGTGTGTGTGTCAAACCATGTAGTTTATTGCCGTTTTTTTTTCTTGAGGTTTTTCATTGAGAAACCGGGTCATTAATCTAAAAAAAAAAATTTAAAACCAATGATTTTTTTTCCGTTATTTTGTTTTCATGTCGATATTAATGTTGTATTAATAAATCTATACTTGTATCACCGAGTAGTGGAGAAATAGTCTCTGGAAATGAAAGTGAAATGTGAAGGTAAAACATGACAGCTATTTGTTTTCTAAAGGCTATATTCTTCAAATACATACGATCCCATACAGAAATGTAATATATGTAAATATATGTAAATTACATATATAATGTCAGTGCCCATGTATGTCTGCTGCCTATATATGTAAAATACATAGACATATATGAAACATGTATTTCAAAATATAGCAAAAAATGGCCGTTTTCATGTAAGTGCCATATATTTTCCCGTATATGCACATAAATGTTAAATATAGTAAGACGCATATATGTATACATGCATATATGTACTTATTTCCATAGTACATACTTTCACTTATATTAGGGATACATATATGTATACATGCATATATGTACTTATTTCCATAGTACATACTTTCACTTATATTAGGGATACAAATATGCTTCTAATATGATGACACCATGTACTTTCACTTATATTAGATACAAATATGCTTCTAATATGATGACACCATGTACTTTCACTTATATTAGTGGCACAACTTTTTTATACACATATTTGTACTCATTCCACAGAACACACAATTCCAAGTCTTTTCAAATACAAACTTTACTGCATTTTGTTCAGTACAGACTTGACAAGTACAAACAAGTACAAACTTTTCAAGTAAAAACTTTAACTTCATTTTCTTTTTAAAGCCTTTTCAAAGCGCTCACCTTTTTCCCCTCAGTATTACATTTTCAAACTTCTAGCCACATTTAAAACTTTCCAAACTCACTCACTGGAGAAACACTTTAGTTAACATTTTTCCTGGACATTGCCAGTCTTAGCTCTGCCATCTTCCCATTCAGGGCTGTTCCGATCTGGCCAGATGAAACTGAGTGCTTTGACATAACTGCATCTGAGAAGGTAGATGTTAAAGACAAAAGTTTTAGGTATAAAGCAGACATAACACTGGTGGATAAACTTATCACCAAGATAAAAAAAAATATTTAGGCTATTGCAGTTTCTTCCAGTGCAAGTAAGTACAATTGAGTGACAAAGTATGCGAGAATGCAAGTAAGGCCACACTTACACTGCAATCATTGTGTAAGCATGGCGGCCAGTTTTGCACACATTTAATTTGCAGACGAATTAGGGTCATAGTGCCAAACACCACCACCTCTCATCGAAACTAACATTTTTTTTTGGACGCCAAATGGTAACCACTTTTAAAGCAGACAGTTTCTGGTCTCATTGACTTCCATAGTAGGAAAAAAAATATACTATGGGAGTCAATGAGACCAGAAACTGTCTGGTTACTGATATTCTTCTAAATATCAGAAAATCGGCTGAATGGATTCGAAAACGGTAAAACTCAACTGTTTAACTCTAGGGGAGTTGTAAAATGAGCCTATTTCCAAAAAAAGTGGAGTATCCCTTTAAATGTTGTCAACCCAGTAGCTGATTTGACTGAGTCTAGGCTCACATCACTTTAAATACAGACCTGTGGCAGATGATGTCAAATAGCAAAATCATAACTTACCCATTATAGCTTTTACTTTTATTTCATCCAGGCCGCTTCTTCTCTCCCCATCTCCCCCCTTTGAAACCTTGGATTCCCCTCCTGAGGGAAAAAATTTTTTTTTCAGTATGATAGTTTATACCAGTGTATGGTTTACGTTTTCATTATCAGCAGCATGACAATCAAAATGGTTGAAATGGGAGAAGTTCTTACACAATGTAGCTTTAACCTAACAGGGCTCGACATTAAGCCTTTTCATGTGCTTGTCCTTCGGACAAGTAAATCTGTCATTCACTTGTCCGAGTAAAAAAGTTGCTTGTCCGGATTTTTTTTTTTTGTGTTAATTTATTCTGAAGCAATATTCTCATCAGTGTTCAATCAGCTTTGATATTTAAATATATTTTATTGTAATATTGTATAATCTATTGTAGATATTGTAATATCTGCACCTTTAAAGGGCATCCCCTCCCCAATCTTATTAAATGTATGCTTCATCTTTCATTTTAAATTCCTAAATTTGATCAATAAATTCAATTATTTAGAATAATAAGACATTATAGGGCTGTTACCCTAGGTAGGGCTGATCAAATGAAATAATTTACACTAAAAAATTACAATTGCATAAAATAATGTTATGAAATTGATTTAAATATACAAATAAAACGTTGGAAAGAATGATACTACTTTTAAACATAACACTAAACCGCCAGTAGGTGGCTTCAGGCGACCGTCTTAATGAGTGAGTCATTGATTCATTCAATCAAACGACTCGTTCAAACGGCGGATTCATTCAAGAATGAGACAGGGGCTGCGTTCGGAATCGCATACTTCCCTACTATATAGTAGGCGAAAAGAGTAGGCGAGCGAAAAAGTACGTTCGAATCCTCAGTATTCATAAAAGAGTAGGCGAGAATTACCTGGTTGACGTACTAATTATCGCGAGATTTGGACGATAGTGCGTTCGAATATGCCTACTTTCCTACTATATAGTAGGCGAAAACAGTACGTGAAAGAAGCAGTACGTTCGAAACATCAGTATTCCTAAAAGAGTAGGCGAGAAGGTCCCGGATGATCTACTGCTTTCGCCCAGGTTTTTGAGTGCTCCTCCGATGGATACTCTTCTATCCCAGGAGGCCACGCGAGAGCATACGTCATTATCAAACATCACGGAGATCAGCGACGCGGGGGTTTTCAAATGTGAGTAAACACGGTTCCTTGTGTTAAATCGTATGTGTTAAACTACTATAGAGTAAACGTTTTAACTGTTGAAGGTGTAAAGGAGTTAGACAGTATAGTATAGTTGTGATTTTGCTGTAAAAACATGTTTTTTTATTTATAGCTAGCTAACAGGGGAGCTCCAGTAAGCACACGTAACGTTACGTCTCTAAAGTGGATTTACATAACCATATACATCTTAAACACGCTTATTTAAAATGTCTATTTACATCTGAAAGGAAAATATTGTATAAGTATTGCATCTGAGTGATGTATGTGTGCTATTATGTAGGATAATTCACTGTTGTCAACACTGTTTACATTAGACAAATGTGCTGTAAATAAGGTAAATAAACAAATCTATAAAGTAACTAAACATGTTATATATTTTATTTGTCCCTTATTACTGTTGATAAATTGAGGAACATTTAAGTTGGATAAAAAGTGAGTTAACACATCAGCTAACTTACACCTCAGCATGTAGGCTAGTATTGAGCAGATAAATCACAGCATTTTTTTTTTAAAACTTTTAATTCATAAATCAAATTACATTGTGTTGTTAAAATGACTGCTTTTGTATAATGTTTGTGCATTTTTGTAGGATCTGAAATGTCTGCAGACTGGTGTGAGCACTGAGGATGAGGAGCCCAGAGCTGAATCCTGGATACGGTGCCATGGATGAGACCCTCCATCACCGGCCCTTATGAGACCCTCCATCACCGGCCCTTGTGAGACCCTCCATCACTCCACCGGCCCTTATCGCCTCAGATTGTGAAGCGCAGCAACAAGCTCCGGCACGAAGGCATGGTCACCTCTGGTGAATTCATCAGAATAAAGCTGCAGAATGGGAACCGCTGTGTTGAGATGGCAGTAGGATGTGGGGTTCAGCGCTTGTAAATACATGATTGTAGTTTGAATAAAGCTTCGTTTCATGTGTTGTTGACTTGTATATGCACTTGTTTATTGTGATGGTTATTTTTATTTGTTCTTTTACTCATTTATTCATGTTTCTTATTGTTTTCAGTATATAAAATATAATTATTTAATTTATGTACGCATTAATTCATTGCTTGACTTTATCCAGTGTGTATTAATGCATAACTATGTCATATGACAAAACAAATTACATTTAGCTTGTTTTACACTCTTAGAAAAAAGGGTTCATTGGGGTTCTATATAGAACCATAGGGTTCTTTACTCCAAATAACATTTTATGCTAAAAAGGTTCTAAAAATGACAAGAAAGAACCCTTTTGGCACAAAGGTTCTTTAGGCTATTATTTGACAAAACAAAATTAATGAATGAACCCATAAAAGGTTCCATATATAACCTTTTTCCTGGTTACAAAGAACCCTAAAGGGTTCTTTTGATTGAACCCTTAAAAAGGGTTCTGTATAGAACCTTTTAGGGGTTCCAAATACGTAGCGCCTGATAGAACCTTTTAAGGTTCTTTCACGAGTTCACACGTACATGAAATCAAATGTAATATTAATGCGTATTTGGCTTGCTGTCCGGGGGAGGGCTCCAAGCTCGGAATTTTGCCCGAACCCAGAGTACTCCCCCTATACTGGGGTAGACCCAGCCGAGTGTGAGGTGATGGGGTGGTGGAGGGATGCTGAGAGACTTGTCGTGAGACAGGAGGTGAGGAAAGGCTTTATTTATACCGGCTTCCTCTTGAGTTGATTGGTTGATTACCTGAACATGCTCCTCCCGAACTTTGTTACATAAAACTTCATTTCACGAGTTCACATGTACATGAAATCAAATGTAATATTAATGCATATTTTGCTTGCTGTCCGGGGGAGGGCTCCGAGCTCGGAATTTTGCCCGAACCCAGAGTACTCCCCCAAAAAGGCCAGGTAAGCGTGGGACAGCGAGCGTAGAATTAGAACCCCCCAAAAAGTGAAGGGCATGAGAAGGTATTTACTAAAGAACGAGCTTGACCGTTCAACCGTGAGGGCTCTCGCGACGTCCGACGGGAACTTGGATGCTCACGGCATCGGACGGATAAGCCCCGTCAGCAGTTGAACTGACAGCTCGATAACGCCAGATTTATACGAGCGTGATTTTGGAACAAGTTAAGCCGTTCAACTGGGAGGGCTCTCGCGGCATCCGACGGGAACTTGGATGCACACAGCATCGGATGGGTAAGCCTCGCCGGTTGAACGGGGGCGCCCGCTGTACTCGGTCGGGAGGGCTCGACCGGCGCTTCGAAGGGGGCTGGGACACGGAAATAGACCCCTCGCCACCCGACGAACGGGGAGCCCGCACAGCGACTCGAGCGCGGCCGTCCAACGACGATTAAGACAGGCAGGCTCACTGCGATTCGGACGGGAGGGCTCGATCAGCGCTTTGGGAGGGGGACAGGGCCCGGCCTACGAACGAGGAGCCATCACTGCGTACGAACGGGGGAGCCTGCGATTGTAAAAATACACTGAATTTTGGAATTATTTACGTAGCGGCGTGGATACGGTGGGTGGCAATGAAAGGAGCGCAGCAGGTGATGGGAATTAACTATTTAATTAGTAAGGGCTTGGAGTGCGTTTCGGATGTGGAAGCGGCTGGATCTGATGTAGGTTTTGTAAGCTTCAGATGACCAGCGACCGAGGGTTTGGATTTGTTGATGGGAAAGACCTTTTTGTGCGGCTGTGGTTGCTGCGCCGATGCGAAAAGAATGGCTTGAAAATTTGTTTGCTGAGAAGCCGGATTTGATGAGGACTGCTTTGAGATGTTTTTGGAACCAGAATCTCGTGGCTGGATGATTGGAGTTGTCTGTGAAGAGTGGATCGAGAGGGGATTTGAGCGCAGAACGTTTATACTGAAGGTAATTTAGCAGAGAGTGGAACGGATGAATGGGAGTCGGCAGATTGAAAATGTAAACAAAGTGACCTTTTTTAGCTCGATCTGTTTTGCTTTGTTTAATGAAAAAAGACATAGTTTCGTTATCTACGATCTGTAAATCTGAAATGGTAGGGTGAATATTTGAATCAAAATTAGATGTGATGGTCAATTCGGAGCAGCGGAGAAAGCCGAAGAAAGCTAGGATGAACATAGCTTCTAATGTGCGCGCCGTGTTGGTGGAGTGGTATCCGAGACGGAGTGATGAAACACATTTGGCAAGTATGTCAATAGTAATGGGTTGTCTGGTGTCTGGGCGAGTGGGATGAGTTCTTTGAATTCCTTTAATGAGAAGGGACGTTTGGAAGTTATTAATGGCGGGGGCGGGCCTACCATAAATTAATTTGTGAAAGAATTGAATACCGCTTAAATAGCTTTTTATGGATCCGGCTTGGAGACCTTTGACTCGATTGAGGTGAGATATGAATGAAGTAACGGTCAGAAGAGAGAATTCGGGAAACGGCAGGTTGTGCGAGAGGTGAAATAATTTGAAAGATTTCCACGCGGTGTAATATGTTTGAAGAGTTCTGGGTGAAACTGCTTGTAGGATGGAATCGATGGACGAGTCCAGAAGGGATTTCAGCGGATGATTTATGGGAAGATTAGTTGAGAATAGTGAGGTACTGGGGTTGGAATTGGGTCCGCTTCTGGTGCCAGCATCCTGAATCTCTGGAAAGAGAAACGGGAGAGAGAGTCAGCAATTTGGTTAAGAGCACCTGGGACGTGTTTTGCATTTATTAAGAACTGATCGCAGGCGGAGATCCAGATGAGGCGTCTGAGGAGTGGCATTAATGCAGGTGAGCGAGAACGACCTTTGTTAATGCATTGTACGGTTGCTTCGTTGTCGCAATGAACTTGAATGCTTTTGGATGACCACTCTTTCCCCCATAAGGAAGCTGCGACGACGATCGGGTAGAGCTCGAAAAGGGCCGAGGAGGCTGAAGACTGGGGAGTGTCTAGCAGCTGGGGGGGCCAGGGAGACGCAAACCAGCGACCCTGGTAATAACCTCCGAAGCCGACTGAGGGAGCTGCGTCTGTGAATAATTTGATATCGAGGGGGAGAGAGATGAAGTCGTTGTAAAAAAAAGTTAAGCCGTTCCACTGGTTAAGAAAGGTGATCCATAATTTTAGCTCATTTTTGCATTCGCAAGATAGGATAATTTGGTCCTCCAGCGCGTGAACGGATGACGAGAGGGCGAGGAGGTGAGCAATGAAAGGGCGGCCTTGCGGAATAATGCGCATGGCATGGTTTAAGTGGCCAAGCAGCGAGAGGAGTTCGCGTTTGGAACAATTTGAGCAGTCAGCAAGATTGGCGGCGATTAAAATGATTCGATCTATTTTTTCCTTTGGCAGTGAAGCCTGGAAATTAACTGAGTCCAGATTAATTCCCAGGAATTCTATGGATGTGGTTGGCCCCGTTGTTTTTTCCTGAGCTAACGGAATCCCTAGCTCGGCGAACACATTTTGCACCGTGACGAGGTGAGCCGCGGGGATGGCGTCATGAGGTGAAATGATTAAGAAATCATCGAGCAGATGGAGAAGGTGAGGAATTGCATAATTGTTGGAAAGGATCCAACATATAGCTTCTGATAGAGTGTCAAAGATTTTGGGGCTGCTTTTGCAACCGAATGTTAAGCGCACAGCGAAATAAAATTTTCCCCGCCAGTTCACGCCGAATAAATGCCACGAATCTGGATGGATTGGCATTACTTTAAAAGCAGAAGTGATATCTACTTTTGCCAACCATGCGCCGCGGCCCGCTATTTTGATCATGGTTATGGCTTGTTCGATGTCGTGGTATTTAATGGAAAACTCTTCGAGGGGGATAAGACTGTTAATACTTGGATATGGAGAGTTATGAGGAGCTGAGAGGTCGATTATCAAACGCTTTTTTCCTGAGAATTTCCTTGTGGCCACGCCTATGGGGCTAATACGAAATTTGTCGAACGGGGGGGCCTCGAACGGACCGATCATGAAACCTGATTCTATTTCTTTTTTAATTAGACCGTCTACTACTTCAGGCTCTGCTAGGGAGGACTGAAGATTATTGCAGATGATGTTTTGCGTAGGCTGGCATTCTACGCCGGGTTTAAAACCTTGTTTGAGACCGGACAGCAGATAATTTGTAAAGTTGACGTCTGGGTTATGGAATAATTCCTCAGCCAGACGGGAAATATTCACTGGAGTCGAGAGATAATTTTTTTCACTTTTATTTACAGCCTTTTGTACAGGACATACCACGCGGGCGTGGGCACCGCCACAATAATTGCAGACGTGGAGATAGCGACAGCGTTGTCTTGGGCATTTACCCTCGTTGAAATTGTTGCAGACTTGCCTGTTGGAAGCGACGTATAGTGCTCTGTTCGAAAGATCCCTACCGGAAGAGAGATCCTCTCTTGCCGGTCGCGGAACGTAACCTGTGGATTTGACGGGGATCTGCGCTGGGCCGGGAGGAATCGAGGGATTAATTTGAGGGCATGCCGTGGTGGCATGGTTACCAGACCTGCAAATGGCGCAAGAAATGTTTCGGCACCCGAGAAAAACTCGGTTATGGAGATCAGAGTCCAACGCTCCCCAGTAAGGACACTGATTCCATTGGGAAATACGGACGGCGCATTTAGCAGAGAATAATTTGTGGTAAGTGTAAAAATGATTACCCCCGTAAGACAGCGCGAGCTCCGCTATGATGGAAAGGTAATCGTTGAGCTCGCGCCGTCTGTGGGGAAAAACGGAGCATATAACTTCAGTGTAGCGGTTGAAAGAAATACAGAATTCGGCCAATGACAGCGTGCGAGATGAAACCTGCGTGTTGTTTTTTAGAGTGACGGATATATCGCCGCAGTCCACCTGGCGATTAGATTCTGACATGGGGAACATTGACAGGAGGGAGCTCAAGTCTACGTCCGCACCTGCGAGGATCTGAGCTCTGATGCTGTTCGTCACTGGCGGAGGTTCTGCGGCGACGGCGTTTGGAGGGGCTGGTTGAGGAATGGCTGAAAAGAGAGAGAAGGAAGATCGAGCGAGGAGAGGGTTGGAAGGAGGGAGGGTCGGTGCTGAGGCCGTTTGCGGAGGCATCCTCACGCAAGTGTCAGCCCCTGGCGCGGGTGGGGGGGGGAAAGAAATGGGGATAGTGAGGAAGAGGAAGAAAATGCGTCGGCGTTTGGCCAGCTAACGGAGGCATCCTCACGCTAGGGTGCACGCCTGGTGCTTGAAAATAGGGAAAATTTAAAGAGGTGGCGTCAGGAGGGAGAGGAAACATTTGTGGAGCTGCTATAATGTTGGAGTTGCGGAGATCTGGAGCATACGGAGCCGAGGTGGGAGGGGCTGGGGAGGAAATTTGACCTGGAAGAGAAAGAAGCCCTTCCGCGACTGGCTCTGGGGCGCGGCCCAGGCTGGCAGAAGGTCTGTGGCGACGTGGCGCGTGGGCGGAGCCCGGCGATGCTTGTGAGGAGGGTGGAGACACTGGGGGGCGAGCGATCTGGGTCCGGCGGGCTCTGCTCGTTCGAGCCGATGAAATGGGAGCTGGAACAGAAGGGTGAGTAGATTGTAAAGAGACATATAGATAAAATAAATCTGCTTTGTTCAATCTGCGAGAAAAGTTAACATCGGAATTAATTAGGGCTTGTCTCAGCCCTTTAACAGTCCACTTCCCTATGGGAGGGATGTTTGGGTGGGCCGGAGAGTGCGAAGACGCGGAGGAAGATGGTGGAATCCTCGCCGGCGGTGGTGAGGGGAGACCTCGGCGTCTTGGCGTGCGTGGAGAGGATCGCGGAAGCTGGCGTCCCCGGATTGAGGAGGCTGGAGATGGAACAATCCTTGGATCCGCGGATTGCGATGGAGTCTCGTCCGTGACGAGAGAATCATCATCGGAGGGGAAGAGCTCTAACTCAGACATGACGGCTTGAGGGCGGAGTCAAATGCTGAGAGACTTGTAGTGAGACAGGAGGTGAGGAAAGGCTTTATTTATACCGGCTTCCTCTTGAGTTGATTGGTTGATTACCTGAACATGCTCCTCCCGAACTTTGTTACATAAAACTTCATATATAGAACCTTTTCTTCTAAGAGTGTATTAAATTATATCATTTTTAGTATATACATTTAAATAAGTAATTGATTGTAATTGTAATTGTAATTAAGTATTGGTCAGCATTTAATATTATTATTTTGTTTAAGTTTTGGGGTGGGCTAACAATGCAATTCATTCTGAGGTAATATACATTTTTAAGGAGCGATACTTACATTTTTCGAGTATAAAATCAACAGTTTTCTCCAACGGAGAGATCTTCGAGCAGCTGCCCGTCTCCTTTGTGCAGACATTACACACGCCGAGGAAAACTGTTCTAGGTAGGGCTGTCGAGTTACTGATGTTATGAAGTGTTAGTGCACCTGTCACTCATATAATTTAAAGTTATTACATACAAGATCATGGAAAGATACCATAGTTGTATCATAATACATAAAAAAAAATGTTTTTGTTATAAGTCTGAGGGATGAAACGAGAGGTAAATTCATCAAGAAAAAGGGAAACAAATGAGAAACTTTTTGGGTATAAAATAAAGAAATTAACAACATATTCAAGATTTGGGGGTTTCTTATTAAAAAAATATATCGTTATAAGGATAAAACTGTGGGTCACATTATGGTTTAAAATATAACAACTTAGATCAACCCTAAATGTATTCACAAAATAAATGGAGAGCTGTTTCTTCAACAATACCACAAAATGAGCAAGTTTAATCAATATCGAGATATTTACAGATAGATGAATTAAACGTGTCGTTCATATCTTTTAAGTTGTTGCGCTTGTGATAACGCGTCGTAGGTCACATGATAACGTCAACATGGCGATGATGTCCGGATCGCATTCATACTCAACGAGATTTGGCTATAAAGTACCTACTCTTTTAGCGCTCGTTAAGTAAGTACTCATTGAAATTAAGTACCTACTCATTGAGTATGCGATTCCGAACGCAGCCACATGTTTATGAATGGGTCATTGAATCTTTGACTCCACCGATTTGTTCAAAATGCTGAATCATTCAGTAATGAAAACAAGTTGAGTGTTCCTGTGAGATGCGCGTGGTTTTGCTGTGATTTTTGTTTGTAACTATTTTGGCTGCTGAAACAGAACAAAAACAGCCAATATTATATATCCAAATTCAGGTATCGGGATCGGATCGGAAGTGAAAAAATGTGGATCGGTGCATCCCTATCTAATCAGGGCTGCGTTCAGCGCCGACAAAACGTTGCAGAACGTTTTTTAAACAGAAACGGTGACGCGTTGAACGCACTGTTGTGATGACGCAAGAGTTGCAACTACGGCAGCTGAGAAGGCTTTTTGTGTTCTTTGTGAAGAATTTTCGGAGCATGATTAAGTCAATATGTGTTTAATACTACAAAATATGCCCAATGTTACAGTTACTGCACTTGCCGCCCAGAACACAAGAGAACATCCCAATCGAGTGAAGGGATTTGTGGAAACTGAAATGGAAGCACATCTTACCTAATAAAGACTAAAACACATCTATTTAGCCTCACATACTGACTTTATTTGTTGTTCATACTGTTTTATTAATACCTGTATTTTCTTTCTCATTTTTAGGAAAAGCACTTTACATGCATTGTTTATTTTTATAGCCTACAAAATGTCATACACTTGCAATGAAACAAAAAATATAAACAACTACATCATTATGTTGATATCCTATATTTTTACAATAAAACTTACGACAAACATGTCTTGTTCTAATATCCTCAGTTGTTGCGTATCGAACACATTTGTAAATTACTTCCATTGTGCGCGTTCACTTTAATCCCGCGTGCTGTATATACATGTTGCTGCTGATTGGACTGCAGTTCTGACACGCCCACCAAACAAGAGAAAACGCATCTCAACCCCCGTTGCACAACGGTGCAAGCCGTTTCCAGGAAACATGACGTTCAACACAGAAACCGTAGCAAAACGTTGCGCACCGTTGTGATCTTGAACATGCCCCAGGCTACTTCTCCGGTCGGGCAAGTAAAATTCTCTTTTAAGCGTTAATGTCGAGCCCTGCATAACAAATGTGACCATGGAATAAGCATTTTTAACCACACTATACACTCTACTGTACAGACAATACTAACCTCTCAAATTACTTTTGACGAGCGTTTCAAAGTCAAACACCCCAAGCAGCAAAATCCTTGCCATTGAAGTCCCACTGGATGCCTGGCAAGCAGAGCGCCAAACACTTCGCGATACGTAAACACCTGAACCCGGGACAATT
This sequence comes from Chrosomus eos, assembly GCA_036326025.1. Lineage (NCBI taxonomy): Eukaryota > Metazoa > Chordata > Actinopteri > Cypriniformes > Leuciscidae > Chrosomus > Chrosomus eos. Next base: position 10,863 of record JAZAVI010000316.1, on the reverse strand, counting down.
TCTTCCTGTTGAAAAAAAAAATCAAATTGATAGGCTTAAAAGTTTCAATTCAGTATAGTAAACAAAATATCCAGCATTCCAGATACAATAGACTGTTGAAATTGGTCCCAATAGTATCATGTCAAGAATTCCTGGTTCCTACTGTCAATTTTGGAGATTTCATATTATCAATAAGTAGTGTCAAAAAGAGCCATTGCCACAAGGTACCAGGAAATTTGGGAGATTAGATTAGGACAAATTTACACTAAATTGTATTTGATTATGACCAATTAACATAGAAGACAAGGTGATTGCAAGTAGTTCACATACTTTCCAACAGCACTGCATATAAAAAAGTACTCACTATTTGAACTGGGTTTGAAGGGCTGGGGAGAGACCCTGGACTGTCGAGGTGCACGGAGCTTCTATTGAGCATTTCTTTTATCTTGGGTATCTCTGCATCAACAGGAAAAACAGATGTGAAAGACTGTAGCCAATAAGTATAAGAATAGAAGTATACTCTTTTAATCCTGTGAGGGAAATTCAGTCTCTGCATTCCCATCAATGTATGAGACACACTGTTGAAAAAAATCACGCTTCTTATCAGTCCTTTTAAAATAATGATGTGATGATGGAAGTTCCCATATACAATTTACACCAGCAAATTTTTCTGTGTGGGATGGCAGGCCACCACAGTCTGGTCAAATAATAGGAAACATTGGCAGGTCGAGTTTTATGATCTGGCAAAATAAAAGCCCCGGCTATTTAAGTTTTAGTGTGTGTGTGTGTGTGTGTGTGTGTGTGTGTGTGTGTGTGTGTGTGTGTGTGTGTGTGTGTGTGTGTGTGTGTGTGTAGAATGTAGCCTAAATATAATACCTGTGAAGATGATTTTTTTTATTTCAAGTAATTCTTGACGCACCAGTGAGAGCTCGTTGTCACTATTTTCTGCTTGTTCTTCCGAGGAAATGGAAGCTAGGATTTCCGCCCCATGATTGTGAATGGCAGCCTGTGGCAACATTATAAATTAATTTATTTTAATTAAACAGAAATTATTGCCATATATATATATATATAAATATATATATATATATATATATATATATATATATATATATATATATATATATATATAAAGGGTAAAGAGTTAGTACATTAAACAAAAACTCACTTTGGTTCCACTGACTGTGGCCATGGCAGTAGGGGGGGTCATCCTCATCCTCATCCTCCCACAGACGTTTGGCAACACGGTTTCTCTTTCCCACAATGGACGCGTCGTCTTCGGAATCTTTCTTCGAACGTTTGTCCAACTTTCGCTCCAAAGTATTCATGTCTATTGCAGAGAAATATCAGTCACCATTGCCACTACACTGATAGTTACCAACAAGGGTCTGAGTTAAAGAATGTGATCCAGTCAATGTGATATTATCACATTACTATCAATACCACAAATAGATCTCTCATATCGGTAGAACGCCGTTCATTAACGTTATCTTGCATAACCTCGAGGTAGCTTTAGCAAGTAAAAGGAAGCTTTTTGCCTCAGCAAAACTAAACACATATAACGTTAACTAAACACAGTATTGACAACATAGTTTCGTTATAAATTATATATATGTTAATGTAAGTTAGCATATATCCCTGTGTAAATAATAAAGCAGCAAAAAAAAACCAAAAAAAACGTTAGTACTTACCTCCAACAGATTGAACCGTAGCCATATAAATGGGGAATCCACCTTTTGGTCGTTTTCCCACACCCCACTCGACGGCAAATTCGTCTTCGTAGGTAATCACGCCGTTTACAAAACTTTCCAGATCAAAATTTCTTATGTATTTAATGTGAACAATACTAAATTTCCCCTCATCATCCCCGGCACACCATTTCACAAGCGCATACATGTCTGTCTTCTCCTTGTCGTGTCGTCGTCTTTAACGTTTCTCAGGTTTACGCGGGCAACGTTACTAGTGAAATATGATAGCATTATTTAAAAAAAAAAAAAAAACAAGAAAAATTTTAATGTTTTAAAAATCAAACCAATATGTTGTTATTTTTTTTTATCTTACATTCATTATTTTTCTATTTTAGTTTTAAATATCAGATAGCCGTTACCGGAGGTTAATTCATCCGGAATTCACCACGTAAATGTGCTCCAAGAAAGCAAGGTTCAAGAGATACATTTGATAGTAAATTATATTTTGTAAAGGAATTCTGGAGATTTATGTTTTTCTTTTCTTTTTTTAGAAGAACTGGTTTAATAAACAATTTAAGTGTAGGTAAATATTCTGAGCACACACTGCATTTCAGAAGGTGGCGCATGCAACCAGACGTTGTTTGCCAACTGCCATAAAAACAACAAGAAGAAGGTTTAAATATTAGCTTGGGTGATCCACAGGGGGTGATCATAGTAGTCAATCATGGAAGATGGTATTTTGATTTTAAGTTCATAATGGAGTATCGAAGATACCTTACCACGGGTGCAGCAGTTCCTACGCGAACAGCACGTCGATGGAAAAGGTAAGTGCACTATATATGTAACGTTATAGATGGCTAACTTTAAAAGACAATTGCTTGAATACATGACGTTAGTTACCGTAGCAATTGCTAGCTAACTTAAACCAAGCATTCTTGGATTATTATTATACGTTTCTGTTAAAATTGGAAAGCTTAACGGAAAACTTGAGTATTATTGACCTTTTCCGCATTTCGTTCATGAGAATTGTTTAAAAGTTAAGTTAACCGGGGGTGGTCCGTGTTATTTGATTTTCAATTAAAAAAAATGAGGGTAATGACTTTGTATTTATGGTTTACCTCTTGACCAGTTTAAAAACCAATAAAGAGAAAAGCGCACTTTTTTCCATTTTACGTTTATTTGTTAAAAAAATAAAAAATAAACGAAAAAGTACACGAAACGTTGGGTAGGTTCAGAGCCATTGTAGCCGTGCAAAGAGACATGTAACGTTAATGTTAAACGTACAGTATGTAACTTTGGCCACCAGGGGTCACTCAATCAAAATAATAGCAAAAGACGTATTCTGATGACGTCGTGAAAGAGCGTGTGCTCATGGGAGTTGTTGTCATTGTCGAGAGAGAGAGAGAGGGAGTGCGCGCGCGAACCAGCTATACGATGTTCATGGGACACGCGCGATCTGTCATTCCCCAGCCATCTAGCATCTCCAGCAGATAACATGTTCACTGACGAGGTAATGTGTTGTTATTTATATTATATCTCTATTCTTGTTACGTTTAGTTACGGCTATTAACTTTATGTAATGCCATTGTAATGAACACGCGCGCTCTGTCGCTCCCCACATTCCTCACTCATTCTAACTTAGTGTTTTTAAAATCACGTCTCTTCGAACGGAGAGATATATGAATTATCAGGGCTATTGAATCAATATTCCATCTAGCTAGTATTAATAGATGTTAAAAAACACGGTCACCTTTCGTTAATAATTATAATTACGTTTATACTATGATATTGAAAAAGATGGTGAACTGCATATGAAGCTACTTTCTGCAGCTATATCTACAACAAATGTGAATTTACATTATACTACACATGAGAGCTAGTCCGTCTGCGTTTTACACATGCCATCATCGTTTCACAACATATAAGTTACGGATATAGTTAGCTGAATGGGTGCTTACTTGTTTATTAGAATGCAAGCGAGATCGGCATCTCTCTGTAGTTCCAGTTTGTTACGAAGCTCGCGGAGAAGCAACTCCAATGTTAACGCGAGTCATGTCTCTTCTCCTGTCCCAAACCCTTCTCGAGTCATTTCTGTCACCCGTGCGTTTCCGCTTCACGGATCTGCCTCCAGCAGCAGAACGTGCAGGCAAAGCATAATCATGGTCCATTATTGATATCCAACTATTGATTCTTTATCGTCTTCTTTTATTTTAGTGACGTGCGTCCGGTGTTTACATTTGCGTTTGGCGGTTTTTCGCCGGAATCCGCACGAAGTTAGAGAAACTAGAGTCAAAGGTTATATGACGTCATAGACGGGCGACGAAACGGAAATAAAGACACGGCCCGTGTCTTCAAATTAAAATATAAATTTCTCCGAATTTTAAAGTTGGTGGGAACTTTTGGGATAATGTTAGTACACAACTAAAAGAAATATATAACATAGATACAGTTATTTTTGCTATTTTGAAAGCCGAAAAGTTCCATATTGTGCCTTTAACCAGGAGAACAAATGCTGCTGTAACGTTACCTAATTATTGTGGAAAAATAACAAGTATAAAGTACAAATTTGTGTGTTGGTAAATGGTAAATGGTAAATGGACTGCATTTATATAGCGCTTTCATAGACCCAATGGCCACCAAAGCACTTTACATTTTGCCTCTCATTCACCCATTCACTCACACATTCATACACCGACGGCGGTGTCAGCCATGCAAGGCGCCACTCAGCTCGTCGGGAGCAGCTGGGGTTAGGTGTCTTGCTCATGGACACCTCGACACTTGATCAGGTGGAACCGGGGATTGAACCACCAACCTTTCGATTTGTAGACAATCTACATGAACCACTGAGCCACTGCCGCCCCTGTTTACTGCAGTGTTTGTACTGAAGATTTAGCAACCTCAAACTGATGTTTTTTTTTTAATCTGATTTTCTTCTTTCAGGTCAGCGGCATGTCCAGGCTCACCAAGGAGGAAAAAAGTAAGTCACTTTACATGGGCGCGACTGTGTGTGTGTGTGAGAGGGAGGGGGAGGGGGAGGGGGAGGGCGCGACCAAACTCTGTGTGTGTGTGTGAGAGAGAGAGAGAGAGACCCTAAATTCTACACTGATCTGTGTCAGGATTGCAGGCTGTCTGCTACTATTTTACCTGCACCAAGTTTATAACGTCTAACTTAGTTATAATGTTATCTTTGCAGTTTATTAGCTCTAGCTCATGTTTAGTCATTTTAAGTTATTGTACAAAAAAATCATGTGTTATCAGATTTGGGAAACATGTTGAATTGAAATACTGCCTTGAAGTGATATTTATTATTTTCATGAATATTGGTTTCCTATTTCAGGTATGTGATTCTACTGTTACCCTAAGTGATCCTGCACGCATCTCCTTTGGTCCCGCACTCGACTCCCGTCATCCTGGTCCTGCACTCGTCTCCTCTGATCCTGCACTGAAATCGCATGATCCTGATCCCGCATGCGTCTCCTGTGATCCTGCACTCGACTCAGATGGTCCTGATCCTGCACTCGACTCAGATGGTCCTGTTCCTGCACTCGACTCAGATGGTCCTGTTCCTGCACTCGACTCAGATGGTCCTGATCCTGCACTCGACTCAGATGGTTCTGCACTCGTCTCCTCTGATCCTGCACTGAAATCGCATGATCCTGATCCCTCATGCGTCTCCTGTGATCCTGCACTCGACTCAGATGGTCCTGTTCCTGCACTCGACTCAGATGGTCCTGTTCCTGCACTCGACTCAGATGGTCCTGTTCCTGCACTCGACTCAGATGGTCCTGTTCCTGCACTCGACTCAGATGGTCCTGATCCTGCACTCGACTCAGATGGTCCTGTTCCTGCACTCGACTCAGATGGTCCTGTTCCTGCACTCGACTCAGATGGTCCTGATCCTGCACTCTACTCAGATGGTTCTGCACTCGTCTCCTCTGATCCTGCACTGAAATCGCATGATCCTGATCCCGCATGCGTCTCCTGTGATCCTGCACTCGACTCAGATGGTCCTGATCCTGCACTCGACTCAGATGGTCCTGTTCCTGCACTCGACTCAGATGGTCCTGTTCCTGCACTCGACTCAGATGGTCCTGTTCCTGCACTCGACTCAGATGGTCCTGTTCCTGCACTTGACTCAGATGGTCCTGATCCTGCACTCGACTCAGATGGTCCTGTTCCTGCACTCGACTCAGGTGGTCCTGTTCCTGCACTCGACTCAGATGGTCCTGTTCCTGCACTCGACTCAGATGGTCCTGATCCTGCACTCGACTCAGATGGTCCTGTTCCTGCACTCGACTCAGATGGTCCTGTTCCTGCACTCGACTCAGATGGTCCTGATCCTGCACTCGACTCAGATGGTTCTGCACTCGTCTCCTCTGATCCTGCACTGAAATCGCATGATCCTGATCCCGCATGCGTCTCCTGTGATCCTGCACTCGACTCAGATGGTCCTGATCCTGCACTCGACTCAGATGGTCCTGTTCCTGCACTCGACTCAGATGGTCCTGTTCCTGCACTCGACTCAGATGGTCCTGTTCCTGCACTCGACTCAGATGGTCCTGATCCTGCACTCGACTCAGATGGTTCTGCACTCGTTAGTACTATATTGGTAAATGTTAATTGTGGTCTCTATATCTATAAATATTATATAAAATAATATTATTATATTAAATTCTATAAACTACTCCCAGTCACATATTAAAGGGTTAGTTCACCCCAAAATGAAAATTCTGTCAGTATTTACTTACCCTCATGTTGTTCCAACCCTGTAAGACTTTCGTTCATCTTCTGAACAAAAATTAAGATATTTATGATTAAATCTGAGAGCTGGATCACTCCTCCATAGGCTTCTAACTGTGTGTTCACACCGCCGCCGGCGAGAGCGTCAAAGTGGCCGGAAGTCATTAATTTTCAATGAGAGCCGGCGGTGAGCCACACCAAAAAAACACATTCTCTCACGTCTTGGACGGTGAGAGCGGCGAGGAGAGTTGAAGTCAGGTCAACTTTATGGTAATAAGCAATGACGCGGTTCGGCGGCAACCAATCGGAATATAGAAGTGCTCCGTTTGAGAGGAGTCCAAAGAACGCAGTCCTGTAAACTTTGGTTCCGACCACATTAGTTCCCAAGCAAAATAGAGGAGGTTGATCATTTGAATTTGATAAGAAGGCGCGCAACACTATTTATAGGCAATATTTCCACGCTAGAACACTTCTTTTTCAGCGGGAATGCAAAGTATAATAGCACTTAACCATGAACACAAAAGCCACACCACACGGGGTTGAACAACATGAGGGAGAGTAATTAATGACAGAATTTTCATTTTGGGATGAACTATCCCTTCAAGGCTCGTTTTTGCTTTGTGAAATCTCAACAAACCTGATGTTAATTGTTAAAAAGTACTTTACACATACTTTATCATTGCTATTTGGTATCGTTGGCTGGAATAAAATAACATTTAAAATGTCTTTGTGTGTTGCAGGTCTGTGAAGATCCTCCCCTCTCATTCATACCACCAGTCCACCAAACCTCTACAAACACTTCCTGTGCAAATGGGCAGGTACGGCAAACTGCTACTGTCGAGGATACAAGAAAACAGCATGAGTTGCTACTTCTTGCTTTAAAACTCAAGCATGGACTTACTGATGAAGCTTTAGAAGACACACTTAAAGTTATTAACGTTATAAGTCAGAGGCATGCTGTGTCATTTACCAAACATCACTTTTACAAAAATTTTGATGACTTGAAAAGAAATATTCAGTTTCACTACATATGTGAGGGATGCACAATTTCTGTAAACATTGAGGGAGAAAAAGTGGTTTGTCCTAACTGTCAATATTCTTGTAGTGTAGCCGATCACATGAAACAGGGGCATTTCTTTATTGTTTTTCCACTAGAATCACAATTAAGGAATATGATGGAACAAGAGGAACTCTTCAGCCAGTTGACTAGGCCTAACAGTGGTGCTCACTCTAGCCCACTGACAGATATCACCGATGGTGAGCTTTACAAGAGGGTTAACCGAAATATTGAAGGCCAATCTGAGCATCACGTCAATCTCACACTAACCTTTAGCTGTGACGGGGTACCTGTGTTTAAGAAATCTTCTTACAGTATTTGGCCACTTCTCTATACAGTCAATGAATTACCGCCTGATTTGAGAGCAAAACAAGTAATGTTGTCAGCCTTATGGTTTGGTTCATCAAAGCCAAACTGTAACACATACTTATCACCATTTGTGAAAGAATGCAATCAATTGCTTACTCATGGGTTTGAGTGGATCAGTGTAAATGGTATTCATGGCCGGTCCAAAGTATTTCCCTTGGTTGCAGTATGTGATTCTGTTGCAAGACCGATGATTCAAAATTTTAAGCAATTCAATGGAGAATTTGGATGTTCATACTGTTTACAAAAAGGTACATTGGTTGAGAAGGGTCAAGGTCATGTACGGGTCTATCCTTTTGAGTCTGATACTGAAAGCAGAAATCATGGTAGCAGCCTAGATTTTGCTCGAGAGGCTATAGAAAATCGCACTACTGTGAAAGGAGTGAAAGGACCGTCTATTTTGTCCTTGATCCCATCAGTTGACCTGATACAAGGTTGCGTACCTGACTACATGCACGCCTGTCTTCTTGGTGTTGCAAGATCTATGACTTATATGTGGGTTAGAAGTGACAATCATGAAAACCCATGGTATGTAGGAAGGTGTACCCAAGTGATTGATCAAAAACTTCACCTTATCCAACCACCCTCCTGTGTTTCCAGAGTGCCTAGATCACTGCAAGAGAGAAACTATTGGAAGGCGCATGAGTGGTACATGTGGCTTTTCTACTATAGCATTCCAGTGCTTAAAGGAATCTTACCAGAGTGCTATCTAATACACTGGACACGGTTTGTGAAGGCTTTGGCATTGCTCTTAACTGAAAGTGTCACCTTGCAACAAATTCAAGAAGCAGATATCATGCTTAAGAGATTTGTGATGGAAATGGGGGATCTCTATGGTGTACAAAACGTGTCCTATAATGTCCATCTCTCTCTTCACCTTGCACAAAGTGTGCGAAACTGGGGTCCTTTATGGGCTCATTCAGCTTTCACATTTGAGTCATATAATCACAGCCTGCTCAAAATGATCAAGAGCACACAAGGGGTCCCTTTGCAGATTGCCAAAACATTTCAGTTACAGAAGGGTCTGCCCTTATATGCCCAGAAAACACTGTCAAATGCATCCTCTGAATGCATTTCGGCCTTTGAAGACTTAGTCAGTCCTACACACACCCAGAGTGCAATAAGGTGTAAAGAGGTCATTGCACTTGGAGGCAGACATGAGAAAGTAAGACTTGAGCAAGATGACTACCTTGCCCTCCACAATGTAGCTAATCACATAGAGAGAGAACTTCTTGTCAGTTACCGTGACAGGGCAGTAATTAATGGTGAAGTTGCGCACTCTAAAAGACATTCGAGAGAGAGAAAGAGAAACTCGCATGTTGTAGTCCTCACAGATAACAGTATTTTCAGTGTTGATACGTTTGTTGTTGCAGACGTAGGAAGTGGGGAACGCTGCTATGCCATAGGACGTTATTTTGAAACAAAGCGACACAGTTTTTTTGCCTCATTGTCGAACCCACACCACTTTGTTGCTGTTGGCAAAAAGTTGGGGCATCTGACAGCTGTTCCAGCTGCAGTTATTCAGAGAAAGTGTCTCTTTATGAATCTTCCAAACCTGAATGTTAATTATGTTTTTATGTTTTTGAATCGTAATGAGTTGACGAATTGATAAAAAAAAAAAAAACGAAAGGGGTTATAGAATGGAAAACATTTTTACCCATGCAGACAAAATATTGAAAAAACATTCGCTTGTCAGTGAAATGCCAATTGATAGTTAAAAAGAATATTGTCTAACTCTGAATAACTCGACATGAAATGTCAATAGGTTAAAAAAGAATGAACTTATGTCTGATATTTATAGTGTAGTCCTAAATGGTAAGAATACTGCCTGCACATGTCTGAATGTGGAATGTCAATTAATAGTTAAGAATATTGTCTGTTCTTGTCAAAATGTCATGTAATGAAATGCCAGTTAATAATATAAATGTTGTATGTACTCGTCTGAATAGTTTTATATCATATATCTGAATACTTTGTAATTAAATGCCTATAGTTGGAGATTTTGTGTATTGTGTGAATACCAAATATAGTATTTTTAATACAATAATGCAGTGTTTTCTTTGTCATTTTTGACCAATACATCCACAAAGTACCATAACCATATGCCGCAGCTTTAAAAATGCATCAGTATCACATGCATGTATGTTTACATACATTTATTATATATGTGGAAAACAAATATGTATGTCACATACAGTATTTATACTTAATGTTGTCCATGTATGCGAGAAACCAATACTATACTGTAATATATGCAGATATATGGTATCATATATGGAGAAAACAAATATGTCACATATTTATACTTAATGTTGTCCATATATGCGAGAAACCAATACTATACTGTAATATATGCAGATATATGGTATCATATATGGAGAAAACAAATATGTATGTCACATATTTATACTTAATGTTGTCCATATATGTGAGAAACCAATACTATACTGTAATATATGCAGATATATGGTATCATATATGGATGAACTCAAATATTTCCTTCACATGTTTGGACACATAAATGTTCATATATGTTGCAGGCATATATTGTGTTCTCAGATAAGTCAAATATATGTATAGGTATATGTCATACTATTTAAAATATAAGTACATATATGGCCATATATTACATTTTTGTATGGGATGTGTTGGCTTAAAATTTGTATACAGTGGTGCTCAGAATTAATGGTACCCCTGGTAAAAATGATAAAAAATGGCTATAAAAAATAAATCTGCATCGTTTATCCTTTTGATCTTTCATTAAAAAAATTGGCAAAATCCTAACCTTTCATTGAAGTAAAAGATTTGAAAGTGGGGGGGAAATCACATTATAAAATAAATGTTTTTCTCCAAAACACGTTGGCCACAATTATTCATACCCTTTTATTAAATACCTTTTTGCAATCTCCTTTTGCCAAGATAACAGCTCTGAGTCTTCTCATATAATGCCTTATGAGTTTGGAGAACACCTGACAAGAGATCAGAGACCATTCCTCCATACAGAATCTCTCCAGATCCTGCAGATTCCCAGAT